>ML793326.1:447882-471823 GCA_009831015.1 Picea engelmannii | reverse complement strand
GGGCCCGAGGGACTAAATGTATGAAAAAGAAACCCCCCCGGAGTCCATAGTTAAGCGCTTTTCAGACTCCCTAAAATTGAAAAGATCGTCGAGTGACCTTGTTCTTTCACACTCGTTAAACTGGTCCAGAAGAACATTCCTGACGGAGTCCATAGTTAAGTTTTTTTCAGACTCCTTAAAAGTGAAAAAATAGCCGAGTGATCTTGTCCTTTGCACACTCGTTAAAATGGTTTTGAATTGACGTCTAGTCGGTGCTAGTTTATCCCTTTTTAAAACCGACTGGACTATTGAAGAAAAAGGTACCCCAATGGAGTTTCCTTTTATGTTTTTTCAGACTCTCTAAATATGAAAAATCACCGAGTTTCCCTTCTTTGGGCTCGTTAAACTTACATCGAAGGACGTTACCATTGTGTGTTCTATCAACCGCATTTGCATACCTTACCCATCGGTCTAGTACCAGTTTGTGTCTGCGTCTTAACACCTTTGGCCATTGGAGGATTTTTCCCGAGTATTCTTTCCTAGAACATCAGTCTTGTCCTTGTGCCTTGAGCTTGTATGTTTGCTATACTTGTTCCTCCCTTGTAACGTAATATTCCTTTATTCTTTTTCCAAATCAACAAAAAGAACAAAAAAATCAAATATACCCCAAAAAGAGGATGGGAAAAGTATTTTCTTTATTGGCATCATCATGAGTCGCACTTGGATAAAGCACATCTGTCCGTTTGATTTATCAGACTATGGGATGTAGTACGACCTTAGGAAGCTTTGCTCGCTATACAGAGTTGTGTCCTCCACCGTTTGGTTACTCTTCCAAACATATGGAGAGTTTGCGTTGCCTCCTGCTTCGTAGACTTATGATTAACATATATGCTGCCTGAGTCTTATCACTTGTCGTGCTTTTGTCCAAGGGAAGTTTGTTACTACGCCTGAGTCGACCCCTCTGCATTATGTCTCTTGTCCGCATACCCGGCCATCCTGAACGCCCAATCAAGTCTTTGTTCGAAATCACTGAAGCCTTCAGTCCGATCATCACGATTATCAAGTCCATAACCGACGAGCCATCGAAGACCTCTGGGTAGCGCAGTCGTACACTCATATGACACTCCTACCTGAGTTTGCGAAGAATTTGAAGTTGTTGCTCGAGCTCTGAAGTACAGCCATCAGGCCGAATCAACTTCTGGGAGATGGATACTTTATACGTATATCTTTCTGATTTCGAGATGTAGCTCCACTGTGTATTGTTCACGGCTACTCTTTATAGTTATTTGACATGGATCTACAATGTATTTGATTGGTAGCCATGGTTCTATTCTATCCCGAGCATGGGTATGCCCACCTCGGTGAGACATTTGATATTTTTTGCAGACGACACTTCCTGATTCCTGATTCCTGGGCTCACTCATTCAGCACATCAATACAGATTGGTAAAGAATTGGTAATGTATTTCGGCCATCAGATGCTCTTCTAACCTCACACATTAGGGGGCATCTGTTATAACCCTAAATTGCACCACACATGCTTACCTGGCATCAGGCCTACTCATATCCAGTCCTTTCCAAAGCCATGCTGAATAAACTCTTGAAAATCCTCTTAAAACAAGTAAAACGCGTCCTAACCCACTACTGCACGCGTTGGAACGCTGGCAGGCCCACTACTGCATGCGTTGGAACGCTGGCTGGCCTACTACAGCCCGCGTTTACCTAACAAAGCACAAAAACAGGAAAGTTGCCGACGAGACGAAAAGCTTTGGGTCAGTTAACTGGAACTCCCAGCCATGCATGGCCGAGAGTTCGTCCAAAACCCTAGATCCTTCTAGCCTATAAAAGAAGGGGTAGGGGTACTATTTGGAGAGGGAAAAAAGATAGCAAATAAACTCTGCCCAATTGCCGAATCCATTTGTCCCAACACTTTAGCCTTTCCTCAAGCTTAAGGAGAATTCAARCAAAGMAGTTGGAGGACAAAGAAGAGGAGGAGCCCAGGATCAGGATCGAGGAACGGTGGCCGGTCTCTATCATTATTGTAAGTTGATTCATCTTGAGATTAATAAAAGAGTACTTTTCCTGTCCCAATACACAAGTGATATATATTTTATTCGATTGATGCTTAATCTCTAACCCTTAGGTAGAAAAATAGCATGCATGTGTAGTGTTTTGTTTTGATTGCAGGATTGACTCTRGAAGGAGCAGCGAAAGCAAGAAGATAAGGCRCAACGGAGGATATACATCAAACATCGATATAAAAGGTTAGTAGGTCTTTTCCATGTTTGTGTGTGAAAAAGGGGTTTGAGTATTGGGGTGGTAGGTTAAAAGTGTTTTATTTGAGGTCATGATCTGCGTACAAGTTCAGCCCTAGCTTGTTAGTCCGTAGGGTATTATTTCCCAACAACATTATACAATAGAAATGAAAGCACATGTAATTAAAGTCTGGATAAAGGTACATGTTTCCATCCATTGTTCATCAATATTTGAAGGTATGAGATGTGATTTATCTCAATGATTCACTGATGCATATATTGGCTCACATATTTAAGTTTTTGTGAGTTGCAAAGCATTCCATGACGATGATGATACACAATTGATTATTTAGAGAACATTCCATTACTAGCCTTTTCATTGGTAGCTCCAACAACACAAGTTACAAATGCCTAGCTGATGATTTGTTCATATCACAAGATCCATGCACTGAGTATTTGATATTTTTGGTAGAAGGAAGCGTTAAATTGGGATAGAGACACCCACAAAAAATCCTCAAATACCCAGATCGTATTTTAAGAGAAATAAACTATTTATTAGACTTGTAGAAGTTGTTGCAACTTGCCAGTAATGTTTGCTACAACTCACCAATAATGATTGCTATAGATCTCCGATAATGTTTACTATAGATATGTTGTAGGTAATATTTTGAAGTTGTAGTTTCCACAAACCATTCTTGAACATAAACATAAACATGACCTCCAAAACTGTTCAGGAGGTCCATGGATGATATAACATTAGATGGATCAATTAGTTTTTCTATAATAAATTTATCACTTGTGCCTAGCTAACATAATGATGATATGTGTCTCAATATGACTCATTGATGTGAAATGTAGACTTTGAAAAATGGACCATCATTATTTGAAGTGATTTCAGAATACTACTCGGTCTTTTGAACAATGAAAGTAAACGGAAAAATATTGACAACAAATTTGGTTATGCATTGGAAAACAATAGAAGCATTATCCAGTATGGATCCTTACAGTTTGGTTCATTTGACTTTGGAAGATAGATACATGGGTACAGGGTTGCATGACGACATGCACCAATTTCAGTTGGGGAGAATGATGGGACCTTATTTTGGAATGATTATATCACATTTTCCCTTGTATTTTTGTTACTTATAAATCCTTTTTGCTTACCCATAACCTTTTATTAATCCTTTTTAATCCTCAAATGTTGGATTTAGGCTTAAGGTATTTTCCATTGCATTTTCTTAGTATTTCATTTGAAAATATGATTAACGTTAGGAAAAGTGCATATTTTGTATTTACTTTCGAGTAATGGATCATTTGTGGACAAGATGTTATAGATATTGCTTCAAATTCCCATCTTCTACGAAACAAGTTCCTATGCTACGAATCCATAACATACAATTGTTACATATCTTATGCCATGGATCCACAAACTACAAGTTGAAAAGGGTTCGAGTTATGGGTGTAGAGTGTTTGCTACATATCCACGAGGTGTAGATCCATGTGTTGTAGATTTAGCATGCCACAAATGCATGAATCAACCACCACCAACCACGTAGCCACTTGGGGAAGATAATAGAAGATGAAATTGATAGTTTTAATTGTTGGAGGGAAGATTTCTATAGACCCACTTATACAAATCTATTTTTCTACATCTTTATGTGTTCCGAATTAATTTGGGCAGCTAACATTCATTTGTTGAGCATGTTATGAATTTATGGAAGTAAAATGTTTCCATAGGTTGCTATGATGGAGTAATTATAGCTAGATACATCTCAACACTTTCACATTCACTGGAAACTATCACAAATTTTCCTCCATGTGTGGCTTTAATTGTTAGAGATAAAAGGGGGGAAAATTGTTGATGCCCATGCGTGCATATCTATTTTTCTACAGATTCAAAGATCTCCCATGTATATTCCATAGATAGAGGAGACACAACACCATTAGCAACTACTTTGAACATATTTTGGGAAATCTATTACAACTTATTACAAATTTGACAATAAATGACATTCTAAATTCGTTGGGAATTAGAAAGAATTTTGGAAATCATTTTCCATATTTAGTTGTGAGCTCTATGAATATGGAAAATGGTTGTAATCACTTGATATTCATTTATTCTCAAGTGGATCTATAATTAGATGTTTGTTATTTTAGATGACAATTTTCATATATAAAAGAGTTTGACATCTTTGTTCTTGAAAGGGGAATGGATACTTTGGCGAATATGACACTCAACTTGGGATTGCAAGAATTATTTTGTCAATACAAAGATAAATCCCATATTTAACTATTTGGTATATGTTATAGAAGTAGTGAGGGCTGAATTTAATTCCTATGTAGGTTAATATTAACACTCTGTTCTATAGAGGCAGGATCCACTCCAATATAACATAATGATGTGTAGTTTAGGTAGTCTTCATTTCATATTGTGTGAATTTATTTATTTTTGCAGTTTGATTTCGTTTATATTCTTTTACTTTTTCAAGTGTGTTTACTTTTTGTAGTGTGTTTATTTCTCTTTCAAAGTGTGGTGTATTAATTTCTTGCAATGCCATTTTCTTTCCTAGATAATGCAATTTTTTTTCTATAGAAGCATATTAGAGAACTATTGAATGTAAAGAACATGGAACCTGCATATACAATGCATGAAATCTCACAAGCGTTTGGACCTTGAGATGACAATTTAATGATAATCTCTTTGATTATTCTTGCTATAAATAGCGAGGTAATTAAATAGCCCGTCACTTGACATACCAATATAAGTCTCCAGTATTTTCAAGTATTTGGTGTAATTTCTTTGGTGAAACCTGTATCTGGAATATAAGGGCTAATTTATTTTTCAATTTTGTCATTGGAGGTTCTCCCTCTCTTCTCACGTACCCTCTTTTCAAGATTTTCCACTTCTTTCGTCATTGATTTCGGGAACCCACTGTGATACGCTTTTTTGGTTGCTAGAATTAGAGTTCAGGATTGTAGGGTGCCTATCCCCTTGTACCTACATAGTGTACCCTTGTAGAGTCCTTGGTTGCTGTTAAAAGTCTCCTTAATTAGCCCATAAATCCTCTGGTATACCATAGGAGATGACCAACATACTAATTGGTATGCACATGGGTCTAGACCAAGCCTTAGATTCCAGATCAGTGCAACAATTCATTGGATTTCCACCTCCCAAACACTATATAATATCAATATCTGGAAACAAGTACCCTAAATTCCTATGAATGATTCTCATTTTGTTATGAATTAGTGCTCTATTGTCCTCCTTATTTTCCCCAATTCAATCCATACTACAAAGATTTATTGGTAGTGTTGTGATGGGATGTAAGGCCATATGAGTTATTGCATGGTGATTGAGCTATGATAGCTTGGGGTCATCTTGCCCTTTGTCAATTTAACCCTTTTTTCCTCCTCACGATTGAAATTTATAGGCCCACCTCCCTCATCACATGACATGTCCTCTATCACCCCATGTAGTGAATCCATATCACTTTTGTGAATGAATAGGTAATCATTCATTGGTTTTCCTAGCTCCATGTTTCTCCAATCAAGATTCAAATCTTGCTCACCCCACTGAACGCCTGCATTGGCTAGCCTATTAGCAAAACCATTTTCCTTGAAACAAACATGAGAATTAACAAGTCTTGGGATATGTTATATTATAATAGCTCAACTCTTGGACCCATCGTGATATGCCAATTACTTGTTGTCTTTTCCTGCTTGGATCATTTTGAAGCCTTCTAAGAGAATTCACCAAAATTTGGGAGTCACCTTCTCTTATCAATTTTCATTAACCCATGGTATTATCTATTAGATCTAATAAGTGCCTACAAATTTCTTCCCTCGTATCAAAATATTATATCCTTCTCTATATCGAATTTTCTAGTCATGTAGCACATTCTCCAATACTCTCTAACCGTCCTCTGAAATTTCTGATGGCCAACTCTCCCAATTTCTAGGATTTCCACACTCTATTTTCTTCATCTAATATATCTTTTTAGAGTTTAATGAAATGTATCCAATTAATTGAGTGGAAGGTGTTTATGGCCTCTTTTAGTGGGGTTTGTAGTATCAATTTTGGTTGTTTTTTCCATGGATCTTCCCAAAAAGGGGTTGAAATTTGAGTTCCTAGATCAAATATATGAGGGTGGGGGTGGAGATAAATATTGAGTAAAACATATGGGTGGGGGGAGATATTGAGTAAAACATAATATGGGAGGAAATATTGAGTAAAACATATGGGTGGGGGGAGATATTGAGTAAAACATATTATTTTTTACTCAATATTTCCCCCACCCCCACCCTAATATGTTATATGTTTTTCTCAATATCTCCCTCACCCCCACCCTAACCCTAATATGTTTTACTCTATATTGAACTCACCCCTACCCTAATATGTTTTACTCAACATTTCCCCCCACCCCCACTGTTGTTATTGAGTTTATACCTTAAGGCTTTAAAGTATACCGTCAAGGCATCCGAAAAAATAAAGAGAATTAAGGAGTAAGAATCAATTACGAAGGGTAAATCAGAGTTGGTTTCTCAACTGTCTCTGTCTAGCTTCCCATTGTTCTTGGATGCTGATTTCTCTCTCAATAACTACCCATGAACGTTCTAATTCGACTTGAGTAGTTGCTGTTTGCAGGATAGTATTAAATAAGTTCAAAGCAATGCTAGTTTGATCCTGTAGGTCGGGTTCTATGTTAGGTTGTCAATTACTTGGGACAATCATGAGGATTAAAATTTTATTAAATTATAAAAAGTTTTAGAAATTTTGTTGCTTCAGTTTTAAGGGATGAAATAGAAAATGAATTTTGGAACTCAAAATAATAACATGATAACAGTAAAGGCCATTTCCTGTACTCGAAGTAATTTGAGAATATTACAATAAACACAAAAAAACATTGTTGGAGAATATGAGGCTTTAATATTGAAAGAATCTCATATTGTAACAGAAGAAGGGAAGAAATTTTTTTTTTCTAATGAATTATAAGATATAACCATCCAACAGACTTACAAGTCTTGAAACTGCTGATAGCAATCACAGAGGAAAAACTGTAAATGATTAGATAATTAAATAAATTCAAACTACAGTAGAATTTTGAATTAAACTATAACAGATCATTCATTAGAAAGACGTGTAATAAAAGCTATTGAAAGATATTGAAAACAGAGTGAAGGAACACATAGCTTCAAGGTGACAGAATTCAGAATCTCATCTACATCATCTATATTATTATAAATCGGAAAACTTGTAATACAACCGGCTCCCAAAAAACAAAAGCCTTTTCTCAGTCTTGTGAAATTATATTTATACATGATCACCCAACCTTTTTTCTATTGGTGATTAACTAATTTCCAAAGACTAACGGTTACATGAATATGAGATAGTGAACCGTTTCTATTTCTATATTTATCTTCTTTGATTAATTTCGATGATGAAATTTTCAAAATAATACTTTAATTCTTTGATGATGAAACTGCTTCTTCTCTTTTGATACAATCGATACATTTTCCCAAGAGGTGCACCAATACTCTAGGAGCCTCTGGAATATCTTTTGCCTCGAATAGGAAGAGTTTTCTTTGTAGTCCTGATAGACGGTCGTCAACTATATTTCCTATAAACTCAATGGTTTGTAACTTTAAATTAGGCCTCACCATCCACCTGTTAATATGTGTAACATCAATTTATTTTATCTGTGAGATCTCTACCTGAATTTCTTTCAGCTCCTCCTTGAATCTTAACTGATGGTTACCAATGTTAATTTCCCCTAATAATCCAGGACAATTGTCTTTTCCAAAGTTCAACGAATCCTTATCTAGAAGATCAAAAATTGCTTGGAAATCATCGTTAACCTCTTTGGTTATTTTTTTGTTTTTGGCGAGGCTTGCCTCCCAAACCTTGAGTATTATATCCCCTTTGATCTATTCTGAAACATATAACTTGTGAGTCTTTCCAATTTCCTCTTTTGTTGAAAGAGTCACTGCCTTTTGAAAAGTGGTTCTGGCTACTTTTGTCTCTCTCTCCTTTAGGAGAATATTCTCCAAGGATCTGCTTGTCTCCTGAAAGTAAGTTTGAATAATTTCTAGCTTAGATATCAATCCCTGTTGATCTTTTTCTATTTTTGCATGAATTTCGAAAGCCTGGGCTTGAAAAGCTTCCATTTCTACCACTTGATTTTGGATTGAACTCATCTTGTTCTATAATTGTTTATTCATTTCTTGTTGCTGTAGGACTTGTGCTTGAGTGGCCTGTATTTTCTGATTTGCTTCCACTAAGCTTGCTTTCATTTTTTGAATCTCTTGAATGTCATTTAATCTAGCTCATTCTAGACCCTTTTCTATCTCCCAACTGATATTTCTTTCAGTCTCTTTTAATTGACCCTGTAACTGAGCTATCCTCTGATCTTTCTGCTCCAACATAGTTGTCAAACTACCCACAGAGTATAAATTCACCGACGCTAAAGCTCCCATTGTGCCCGCTATTTCTGTAGCAAATTCTCCCTCTTTAAGTTTTTGTCCATCAATAATGATCTTGTGTTTTTTTAATCATCATATCTCCTCTTGGATGCATCTCCTGTTTCAGGATAGCCTTCCTCTTTTTACTGAAAAAATAATCGGATGAAGGAATCTCATCCTTAGAAATAGGCTCAAGATCACTAACGTATAGAGCTGCCTCATGGGGGTTTCCATAAGTAGACTGCAATGGAGTCAAAGAAGTAATGGGACTTCCAAGTTCTGTCGATGCTGTTCCTCCTACTTTTTTGGGAAAACTCTCAGGGATTTTTGAGGGTGTTTCCAACTCCTTTCCTTTCCCTGCCTCTGAATTTTCTGTCTGAGGGACTTCTGTTTCTTGTGAAGGCATTTCACTCTCCTTCATTTTTCCCTTTGTATTTGCTTTATCCTGTACATCTTTTTCAAAGCCCGGGGGAGGCCCTTCCTGCTCTGGAGGAGGGGTCGTGGATTCACCTTGCAAGATTTTTGGCAAACAACTTCGCCTGTGACTTTGGAAGGACATAAAACCAGTCTGTAGGTCGGGTGATAAGGCCCGTACCCTGTTCAATACCTCCTTATAAGTTTTAACCTCCTTGAATATATCATCATAAATAGATGTTTCATGCTCATAAGCTTTCAAATTACAGTGCATCAAATGTCTGCTTACTAATTGATAAGGGTCATACTTTCTGTGCTCAATATCTACCAGTTTTATTTCTTCTAGTGCTTCAGCCTCCACTTTAGAATGGCCGAGGTTTAGTAATGAAAATTTCCCGACATACACAGGGAAAATTGGCCAGGATTTCTTTTGAGCTGCCTTTAGCTCTATTCCAATACCACCTTTCACTATTTGATGTGCTACCTCCCTTAATACCAGTCTGTCCGGGAGGTATTTCAGAAGTGCGTGAGGGGGGATTGAGMACCCATAAACCCTAATATAAGAGAAGTTTTCATCAACAAACCAATCGGCTATTGCTTTGAGATTTCTTGAGACTGACTCAGAAATGCGAGGGGGTTCACAGCCATAAAACATTTTATGCATTGGAATTATTATAAAATTACAAATTTCGTAAAATGCATTCTTAGCATTTTCTTCCCATAGCACAGAGTGATACTCGTGAATGGGTTCGGGGTAAGTTATGTTCCAACTCCAATTCATCAGGGGAAAAGGAGTCACAAAGCAGATTGCATCCATAATGTACGCTGACATGTAAAAGGCCACTGGATGACCTTTAGATCTTGCAACTTTGTAATTTGAAACCTCTTGAGCTAGGTTATCAGATAATATCTTACTCCAGTTGAAAGTGTATCCTTTTGAAGCTTCTTCTAAAAAGGGCACCCATTCTATAGGAAAATGGCAGTGATTCTTTTTCCCGAAAAGTCTACACAGCATAATGGCTACATAGACCATGTATTCGTTCAAAGATGCTGTGGCATAAACTCCATGGTTATCAGCCCTAAACTTTGATGGACATCTCCACCATTCTCTGATTAAATTGGGATAAGTTCAGTCTGCCTCAGTACACTCTTTCCTTTGAAATTCAGCTAAAAACTCGACATTATAAGTGTACTTAGGATTTGGTGAGAGTTTATACATTACTTGTATATGTTCTGGCCTGAATGAGCCAACAACGACCCCTTGATCATTTAAAATGATCCTTGTCGGAATATCAAACTTTTCCAAGGCCCAATTGATCATGTCGTTGTACGCCATAAGCCGAGGGCGCACCGTGATCTTATGAAGCTCTGATTCTGCTATATCTTGAAAGTGATTCTCGGAATTAGTAGGAGAATTCTTGATTTCGTATTCCAGGAATTTAGAGATTTGTGTCCAAGATTTAATTGAGTCGATAGCGTGTGGCATAGTGTCGGATATGATATCTCCTTCCTCTGTATCTTCACTCTTCTTCGGTGCTTTCTTTGGTGCCATGACTTTAAGTTAGATGGAAAACCTGTCACAGAAAATGAGTGTATGAGCTCGGTTGAATGCGTCTTGCGCTTGATAGTATGAAACATAATATGTTGCGAAACACAGACCTTTAAACTCTCTTTTAATTCATTTAACGATGCAGGTACTGACGCAGTTGACAAGAATTCAATACATTGAATGCAGTGGATATTTACTAAGATACGCATTAGTGTCACATATCATCGGTTATCCTTTATTAAAGTGGTCGTTTTTGGCGCTTTTGAATTCAAAATTCGGAAAATTTCATTCGATCAGAAATCGAAACATGAACTAACCTAAAAAGTTTGATTGTCATTAATTATTCTTCCAAAACAGAATTAATTTAGACTAAACACAGATTAAGAGTTGAGACTTCGCATTTCGGGATTTCGGGGATCGTGTTGACAAGAGGTATGTTATCATTGAATCCCGATTTCCGAAAATGCTAAATCGCGACAAGTTTAAATTGGGACTGAATTTTGTTTTAGTTAATTAATTAATCAGTATTAAACCCACTTTGATTATTTCGAGGTTTCGGGGATCGTGTTGACAAGAGGTATGTCATCGTTGAAACCTGATTTCTGAAATTGCGAAATGATTAACTTAAGCCTTTAAATTTTGTATTAGTGAATTAATTAATCAGGATTAAGGACTAACTTCCAAAATAGGATTAATTCAGTTATGGGTCGGGATTTCACGTTTCAGGATTTCGGGGATTGTGTTGACAAGAGGTATGTTATCGTTGAACCCCGTATCCCGAAATTGCGATATGATTAATGTAATATTTAATAATTAGTAACTTCCATATTTCGAGAAATCGGGGATCAAGATTCTGCGATTGGAAATGCATTAAAACATATGTTCTCAGTAAACCTCGAACCTCGAAAATCTTTTAAAGTTTAGTCTTAACTCTTTTAGGGTCTAAGCTTTTCGTGATTTAAAAAATAACTTTACAACAAGCACGTCAGGATTTTTATAACACTTTTGGTTTTTTTGCCTTTAATTATTTAAAGAATAAAGTTTGTCGGGATTTCGGTACCGGCCTTTTGGAAATGATAGTGAGGGTTATGCTTCATGAAAAGCCGAAACCCGAAAAAGGAAGGTTTTAGTTTTGAATATAAAAAAATAATAATATATGTTTCAACACCCACTATCATATATGAGGTTAATATGTTTTATTCAATATCCGCTCCCACCCCCACCCTCACCCTCATATATATGTTTTACTCAATATTCCCCCCACCCCCACCCTAATATGTTTTACTCAATATTCCCCCAACCCCCACCCTAATATGTTTTACTCAATATTTCATCCCACCCCCATCCTCATAAACGAGGTTAATATGTTTTTTTCAATATCCCCTGCCCCCTACCCCCACCCTCATATTTATGTTTTACTCAATATTTCTCTCCACCCCCACCCTCATATATGAGGCAGAGGGTGATATTAGTTAAAACATAATATGTTTTAACTAATATTACCCTATTATGTTTTAACTAGTATCACCCTATTATGTTTTAACTAATATCACCCTCCACCCCCACTCTCATATATATGAGGGTATTATGTTTTGACTAATATCACCCCCATCCCCACCCTCATATATATGAGGGTGGGGGTGGTGGTGATATCAATTAAAACATATATTTCCCTCATATATATGAGGGTGGGGGTGAGGGTGGGGAGTGATATTAGTCAAAACATATATTTCCCTCTTATATATGAGGGTGGGGGGTGATATTAGTTAAAACATAGGGGTGGGGGGTGACATTAGTTAAAACACATTATATATATGAGGGTAGGGATGGAGGGTGATATTAGTTAAAACATAGGGGGGTGATATTAGTTAAAACATATTAGGGTGATATTAATTAAAACATATTATGTTTTAACTAATATTACCCCCCATCCCCACCCTCATATATATGAATTATATTAGTTAAAACATATTATGTTTTAACTAATATCACCCCTTTCCCCCACCCTCATATATATGAATTATTATGTTTTAACTAATATATGAATTATGTTTTAACTAATATCACTCCCACCCCCACCTCCACCCTCATATATATGAGGGTGGAGGTGGGGGTGATATTAGTTAAAATACAATCCAAAAATCAATGATCTTCCAACAACCCTTTGTTTTGCTAATCATTATTCCAAATCATAGATATTGAACAAGTGCATATGAATTAGATCGTTCTCTACTACATTTGAAGCATATTGAATTCTCCACACTTTCCCCCATAGCTCCTCTTTTCCTTTTGTCTATCTCCAAAAAATTGTATCTGCTAAAGCTTTTCTCATTGATGTGAGGTCCTTGATGCCTAAGCCCCCTGAGCACTTGGGTTGACATAACTTGTCCCATGCCACCGACACCCATTTCATTTCCTTATTAGGGCCTCCACGAAAAAATTCTCTTTGGATACCTTTGATGGCCTTGATATATTGGAATGTGTTGCCCGTTCTGAGAATAGATATAAGGGCGTTGCTTATAACATAGACTTGGTTATAAGTACTTTCCTAGATGTAGAGAGAAACCGAAAGGCCCAATGATTTAGTTTCCATGCTAGCTTGGATAGGATATCCTCCCATGAGATTTTTTTTTATGACATATTCGATAAATCCCCCCTAAGATACTTGGAGGGGAGGGAGCGCCTTTTGAAACCTAGAACACAAATAATGTTGTTTTGGATATTCATGGGAGTATTTAAAAAGAATATAAGATATTTACCTTGGTTAATAAGAATGCTTGAGGGGCGCAAGAAGGTATCCAGGGCTTCCTCGAGGAAGGTGGATTCTTAGTTGTAGAAGATATCACGAAGATCATGCTGCCCAAAATTGAAGGTGGGAAAGGGGAGTCACATCCATGTGGGGGGTAAGATCCTTGAGTTTCCTTCCCTCCACTGTGTTGTTGAGACTCCTTCCTAGACCCTCCCCGATAATAATGAACAAAGAGGAAGATAGGGGGTATTCTTGCCTATTATCCTAGGACATATTGAAGAGGGTAGATGGGGAGTCATTGAATAGAGTTGAAAATAAGATAGAAGAAACTAAATTTTGATCACGTAATCCATTCTTGACTAAAACCAAAGGCTCCTAACATTTTCCCCATAAATTCCAAATTTAGGTGATTAAACACTTTTGACATCCAATTTAATCAACATACTTGATGTCTTGTTGTGCTTAACAAAGTGTATTGACTCATGCTACTATAATTCTGTCCAAGATTTCCCTACCCTCTATGTTTCCCCCACGCTCTTGGGATGTAATAAGAGATTAAATAGCCTTAAACAATTAACAATGACTTTGGTTACCGTTTTGTCAATCACATTGTAGAGGGAAATTGATCTAAATTTATTTATTGAGTTTTCTCCTTCTTTGGGGATAAGAGTGAGGAATGTTGAGTTGAGAGCTTGAATATTCCACCAATTCCCAAACATATTTTTCCATTACTGACCAACACTCTTGGAAGAAGTTTGTTGTAAAGACAACTGGCATCAAGGACTTTCCTACTGTCATCTCCATCACCGTTTCTTTCATATTAAATGCTATTTCTCTCAAAATGATAAAATTCTTTGCTACTGTGACTAGATAAGGAATACATGTTATGGATTGAATTGCTTCCCATGTTTCTTCTTGAGGCTCCATTAGAGGTTGACTATAGTAGTTCTAGTTTTCATTTTGTATATTTGCATGGTCTTCTAGCTTCTCCCCCTAAGCATTTTTAAGAGAAAGGATTTTGTTACAATGTTTGCAATTTATCATGGAATTGTGGAACTTGTGTTCTTGTTCCATCCTTGAGCCAATGGTCTCTCAAATTTTGTGGCCAAAGCGTTTCCTCCTAATTTTTTCTAATGTCCAATTGGTTCTGCATAATTTCCTCTTGGGCCACCAAATTTGTTGATATGCATTCCTTTATGATTTTTTGTTACAGATCGTCCATTATTTTTAATAGATCATGTTGTGCTTGGAATATAAATTCAAAGACATCTTTATTCCATATTTTGAGTTGTATTTTCATATGCTTCAAACATTGTTGGAAGATATACATTTTGTGCCCCTTGTGGCTCCCCCATGTACTCACCATATTTTTATATTACTCCGGAAATGTTGATGGGCTTGTTGATTTTTCAATAAGCAAGGATTAAGAAAGAAGTTCATTCCATATTATCATTTTACTTAAACCATAAAACAATTTGTTGTAGAAACCAAGATCACAAGAAGAAACACCATGCACAAGTACACAAGAAGTATCCTGGGAAACCCTTCTCAACAAGGGAAGAAAACCCAACCAATCCTTCGCTATATTCTTCAAGAGAAAGACCTCCACCACCTTAAAAAAACCTAGCACACAAAAGGGTGCTCAAAAACCTTAGAAGACTAGTGCCCAAGAGAGGTGCACACTTTTCCCAAGAAGAGGTACTTGCTGAAATTTCCAAACTCACACTTGTGATATGATTCCTCACTGGGGAATTTACCTTTACTTATATTGGACTGAACCTGTTAACATAAGTGTCTATTGGCACAACATGGCTGATATCAATAACTTATAATATAATTAATAAGTACCATATTAGTTATATTTTACATTAAGGTGGGGCCGACTTGTACCCTTTACATTACAAATAGGATTACATGTAAGTCTGACTCTTTAAAAATATAGCAAGGGATACCATACACCCACTAGTGCTCAACCACTAGGGGCACATCCACAGGGATGACCACATTTCTATCTCACTACGTCTCACGGGAGAACCACACTCACTAGTGCTCAACTACTAGGATCACGTTCACCTGTGCTGATCCACATGCACATCCAACTCAACAGATCTTCTTTCCCACTGCATTACATAGGAGAGTCATCTGGAGTTCATCATCTCAAATATTTGCTCATAGGAGTCTAATACATCGTTTCGTCCCTTGTCTCAAAACAATGCACCCATCTCATGGGATTTCACACTTTCACAACTCAACCACATACATGTCCAACTCAACAGATCTTATTTCTCATTGCGTTACACATGAGAATAATCTAGAGTTCATCTCAACTCCCTGCAAGGAGGAGGCCAACACAATGTTCCAGTTCTGTCTCAGATAGGAACCACACACTCAACTCATGGGATCTATCTCAGGTCAATTCAATCAGTTTGTGTCCTAGAGGATGTCTCACACAACTGTAATCATCAACACTCCCTCTCATCTAGGGAGGCATTCTCCATCAGGCCAAGTATCGCACATAAGTACTCAAACTTTGTCTTGGTTGTAGTCATCAACACTCCCTCTCAACTAGAGAGGTATTCTTCACCAAGCCAGTTTGGTGAAGATGTCTGTAATCTTCTCATGTGTAGGAAGTTACTACACGTGTACTACTTTCCTCTGCATCATGTCTCTGAAAATGATATTTTATCTCAACATGTTTCGATCTATCATGAAACACATGGTTCTCAAAGAGCTTCACACAACTCAGGTTATAATCATATAATCCATCTCATGATCAAGTAAATCTGTCAAAATCTTATGAAGCCACATTGCTTTGCACACTCAATGATATATACTCTGTTTCTGTGGTACTCAAGGCCACAAAGCTTTATTTTCTTGCTGCACCAAGAAACCATGACAAACTTCAATATAAAACAACAATCATATGTAGTCTTCCAGTCTACTATCCATTTTGCATATCCCTGCAAACTCAAGTCTACACTGGAGGTATATCTCAGGCCATATCCAACTGTGCCTCGTAGATATCTCAATACATGTTTCACTGATTTCCAGTGAGTCTGTCTCAACTGACTCATTGAATGGATAAGTACATTCACCACATAGCATATATTGAGTTTGGTGTTTAACAAGATGCATCAATGATCCAATAAATCGTGGATCAATCTCATCTGAATCATCATCATTTATTTTTCGTCAAATCCATCACCATCAGTGTAGACATGGATTTGCATTCTATCATACTGAACTTATTTAATATCCCCACTGTATATTTTCCTTGACTTAGGAAAAGTCTCATTGGTCTTCTGTCATGCTTCTTGTCCTAAGAAGTAGTGCATCATACCCAGATCCTTCATCTCAAAATAAAAAGTCAAAACTTGCTTGTAACAAAAAAAATTCTTGATTAAGTCATCAAAATTAGGCTCTCGTCAATAATGTAGTAATATAGGTTTGGATTAACAACACCTTTGTTGAAACCCAAACTCATCAAGAGTCTATCCATATAATGTAGTTTCCAACTCATGGATGGTATAATGGATGGAAGTGTATTGGTCTTACTGGATCAAGTGTCTCATCATAAACAACTCCCTCTGTTTGTGGGAATCCTCTGGCCATGGATCTCGGTTTTTATTTCTCGACACTTCCATCAACTGCATGCTTTGATTTTTATAGATCCATTTGGAAGTCACCATAGATTTCCCTTCTGGTCTCAGAACAATGTCTCATACATCATTCTTTAAGATATACTGGTATTCTTCTATTATGACATCTTTCCTTACATGTTCACCTATCGCTTCTCTATGACAGGAGTCTCATAATTAATGAAGTGGCTTATGGCTGAAGGGTAGCTTGAAAATCTCTTTTTCTTTCTTAGGATTTCCCTTGAGGGACTTGTATGTTCCTCTGCCTTATGCAGAGTTTTTTCGACCCTAGGCATGCCTTTTATTCCCTACTCCAATATCTCTAGGCATATCAACTAGAGCAGCTGAATCGGCTGGAGTACTGTTTGTCTCCCTATGAACTGCTGAAGGGGGAGAAGGTATTGTCTCTTCCTTATTTTCATTTTGTTTTGACTCCCTCTGAGTCAAGTGACTCTCTCTGAAGTTTGAAGGATGGAAGTCTTCTTTTATTTGCTTGCTAGATCTTTTATGTCTTCTTGAACAACATAATAAACAATCGATAAGTTTTGGACTCCTGTACCAGGGATAATGGTCCAAGTCATGAGGGCTCCCACACTGGAGATAATTCCCTTCACTTATTAAGAATGAAATCAACTAAAAAATTAATTATGAAACAATTTACCTAGATCTGTAGTCATGTTCAATTCTGTGTTTGGTATAGAGGAAGTACTTATCCTCTCTCTTCATTCTTTTGGGGTGGGTTTGGATCAAATTCAGCGGTGGAAGCATATTGTCTTCCTTTCTTCTTGGTTGGAAAATTTATTGCATAGTGCTCATATTTGTGACATCTGAAGCACTGAATATTTGAAACATCTATTCTCTGATTATGACCTGAGGCTGATGGAGATTTCTCATCTCTGAATGTTTGTTTAAAGTTTCTTTTGAATCTTCCTCCTTTCTTTGTATGAGCATGGTTTTCATCAGGGGAGTCTTCCACTCCTCTATTTCTAAGTCTAATTTCTTCTTGAGTACAGTCTGTCCACAAATGATCAAAGGTTGGTAACTTTTCTCTTCCTTTAATGCTTTGAAGAAAAGGTTCCCAGTGTTTTGGAAGATTTTTGAGAGTAGATAAGACAAGTTCTCTGTCAGACATGATTTCTCCAATGGAACCTAGCTGTTCTTTGATATCTAATATCTTCATAAAGAAGGTAGCAATTGTATCACCTTTTGTTGTCTTGGTACTTTGAAGCTGGCCATTTAAGGTAAGATATCTAAGGGTGTTGTCACTTTCAAACATATCTTTAAGTGCTTCATACATTTCATAAGCCATTTTCAGGTTGGCAATACGAGGTAGGAGGTGATCTCTTACTGAGTAGATGATTATTTTTCTTGCCTTGACATCTTCTTCCCTTCTTATTTCCTTCTCTTCATCGGTAGATTTTTCTGGTAAAGTTTTTGTTACCACACTCAAAAGGTCATATTATTCAAGGGTGACCTGAAGCCTTGACTTCCAGGAGCTGAAGTTTCTTGATCCATCAAGTCTATCTTCCACTAAAGTTTTAGTCTTCATATTTTCAGATTTCTTCACAAACTCTCACCAACTGGACTTAGAAAACCTAATGAATAGGTTATACTAGTAAAATTAGGTTTTGTTGGGATTATGATTGCCAACAATAATCTTTGAGAGTGTCACATAAATACTTGTTAATCTGAAACGTTTCTTCAAGAATTTGTAGAAACCCTAAGATCAAGATTTCTGCATAAAATTTCGGAACCCTAGAAACCCTAGGGCCAAAAAATCAAAATCCTTGGAAATTCATTTTGAAGATATCTGGAGGTGCACTAAGGAAGGATGTACACCTTTATCCAAGTTTCATCTTCAATGTCCACGTGTAAGGTGCTGAAAAGGCCAAACAAGTGAGGGTCGTATGGATTCTGCGGAAACCCTAGAGGCTGTACGAAACTGCAGAAGAAGGGTGACTTAGCTTTTAAGTGCTTGTGCAGGGGTTCTTCAGGATCTATGCTCTGAAACCATGTTGATTTTTCAATAAGAAAGGCTTAAGAAAAAATTTCATTCCATCTTAACATTTTACTTAAACCATAAAACAATTTGTTGCAGCAACCAAGATCACAAGAAGAAATACCGTGCACAAGTACACAAGAAGTATCCTGGGAAACCCTTCTCAACAAGGGAAGAAAACCCAACCAATACTTTGCTATATTCTTCAAGAGAAAGACCTCCACCACCATAAAAAAACCTATCACACAAAAGGGTTCTCACAAACCCTAGAAAACTAGCGCCCAAGAGAGGTGCACACTTTTCCCAAGAAGAGGTACTTGCTGAAATTTCCAAACTCACACTTGTGATATGATCCCTCAATGGGGAATTTACCGTTACTTATATTAGACTGAACATGTCAACATAAGTGTCCATTGGAATAACAGGCCCGACCTCAATAACTTATAATATAATTAATAATTACCATATTAATTATCTTTTACATTAAGGTGGGGCCGACCTGTACCCTTTACATTACAAATGGGGTTACAGGTAAGTCTGAATCTTGAAAAATATAGCAAGGGATCTCATACACCCACTAGTGCTCAACCACTAGGGGCACATCCACATCTCTATCTCACCACGTCTCACAGGAGAACCACACTCACTAGTTCTCAACCATGAGGATCACATTCACCTGTGCTCATTCACATGCACGTCCAACTCAACAGATCTTATTTCCCACTGCATTACACATGAGAGTCATCTGGAGTTCATCATCTCAACTCTCTGCTTCGAGGAGGATAATACATCATTTCATCTCTTGTCTCATAACGATGTACCCAACTCATGGGATTTCACACGTTCACCTGTGCTCAGCCACATGCACGTCCAACTCAACATATATTCTTTCTCACTGCGTTACACAGGAGAATCATCTGGAGTTCATCTCAACTCCATGCAAGGAGGAGGCCAACACAATGTTCCAGTTCTGTCTCAGATAGGAACCACACACCCAACTCATGGGCTCTCTCTCAAGTCGACTCAATCAGTCTGTGTCTTGGAGGATGTCTCACGCAACTGTAATCATCAACAAGGCTAGCCATAATTTCTCAAAGTGAAAGTGTTTGGGTTTTGTTGTGCCCATACTATCCCATTTTAGACATATAGGTCAATAATTAGAACATGTGCTCGATAAAATATCTGCTTCAATCGTGGCTACTTTTCTCACTAGGGATAATTTTGAGACTAAGAAACAATTCAATATGACATCAATTTGATGTGACCACATATCTTCTTGTTCCATTTGTGAAAACTATTTCTTGTTTTCATATCCACCATTTTGAGTTTTTCTATGGTTTCTTAAAAAAAATTGTTATTATCTTCCAATTTACATATTACTCCCCTTTTTTCACCAAGGGAGGTGACCATGTTGATGTATCCTTGTAAGATATAGGATGTTTCCATCGATGTGGATCCTAGAAACTACAAATAATCATGGAAAGTTGATTTTGACGCTGGGGAAGCGGGGCTATAAAATTTATTGTGGTTCTTATATTTGTGGAGCCAATTTCTGTAAAACTTGTTGAGATGAGTATGATTTCTTATGATATGTTTCATATTATGACTCGAGAATGGTTTTGTAGGATCACCAAGCCCTTGAAAATACCTTTTCACTTATGTTCGTTAATTCACAACCCTTCCACACTCATTTTCCAATCAAATTCATATTATCTCTATCACACTTAGTCACTTAAACATCAATATAGTAGGATTCTATTTTAGTATTATGTTCTTGAGCATCCTTTGCTTTTATACCACATTCACCTCTTTGATATTCTATGATATCGCTTTCATATTAACCTTTAGATGGAGTAACCAAGAAGTTATCTGGAAGAGCTATTGCTTGTCTTGAATCTATGAGTAGAGCTACCTCTTCTTGTATTTCTTCTTTCAAGTTTTCCTCCCTCTCTTCTTTTTGTCCCCCCCCTTGATTTTTTCAGGGTTTTAAGAGAGGTTGTTTTGATTCTTAGACCTATTCAATTCCCTTGGCTTTGGCTCACTGTCCCCTTTTTCATCTTCCCTTTAGATAATTCCTTCTGAAGTTGTTGTAGTCACCCCTTTGTTAGGTTTGTCAAGGGGTCTGCTCCATATTGTTCTATTGAAGTAGGCATATTGACTTCTACCATGTCTGTATTAGTTATTGGATGTTGTAGGCTTGGTATTTTCCAATGATTCTACCTTGCTACGTTGAATGTGGGTTGTTGTCCCTTTCCCTATTTTTGAAGCCAAACCATAGAGGCTATTACATCCCTTGGAACCATTGTTGGATGCAGGATTCATAGATTTATTACCCACTTTTATTTTTCTTGGAACCTTAGTGAGTGTAACACCATGTTTCCCCCAACTCGTAAATATAACCAGACTGGCCAAGAACTATGGAAAACTCATAAATATGAATATGTGATGTAAATGGACCTTGAGGAAGAGGTCAATGAATGTGAATAACATTCTGAATTTATTGCAGGACTGCTGATGAGGGGATGTGCAGAAAACGAGACCACGATGGCGGTGGAAGGCACCTGAAAAGGTGG
This sequence comes from Picea engelmannii, assembly GCA_009831015.1. Lineage (NCBI taxonomy): Eukaryota > Viridiplantae > Streptophyta > Pinopsida > Pinales > Pinaceae > Picea > Picea engelmannii. The sequence continues at coordinate 450,209 of ML793326.1, read as the reverse complement.
CGTTAACTTCCACCGAGAATAAAATACCACATTTGGACTCCACTGGCCCGGAGAACCAAAAACGGCTCACTGGCCCTAAAATTCAATGCCTCGCAGACTGGTAGGCGGATGACTTGATGAGGGATGGGATGGTGAACTGCCCATCCGTAGAGCCGTCAGGTCTGATCGACGCGAGGGTAATCGTGCCACACGCAACCTCGCGAGAGGATAAGGCGTATGGTAGAGGCGATTGAAAGGGCAGACGCGAGGGGAAATATGGAGGAGGTAGAGTGAGTGATAGCAGAGAGGAAGGATTTCAAACTTCGCTCCTGGTCACTGGAAGACAGAGAGACGCAGTCTCAGAACATTGTGGTCTCAGCTCAGGGGTGGCTAGTGGTAAATCCTTTGGGAGTCACTGAGCCTATGGTTGGGTGGAAACGAGCACCCCTCTCAATAGTTGCACCCACTTCTGAAGTTATTTCTGATAAGTGCTTTGCTCATAATGCATCTTGAAATTCATATGCTGACATATATGTTCATAAATTGTGAAATGGTGAACAATTACAGTATAAGAATGCCTATGTAGTGTTTTGATAAGTAATGTTAGATATATGCTTATAACAAAAAGACCACGCATGGCTTATGTTGGTACATGAATCGAATTAGGCATGAGTCGAACTAAGTTAGGCCTCCAGCCCGTTCTCGGGAAGCTGTTTACCCGTATCTACCTCTGGAAATGCCCCGGTATAGATCTCTTCACATAGATTTCCTCCTTAGAAAGGTTCACCAAGAACCCAGAAAACGAACCTGAACACACAAGCCATAATAACCCTGTATGAAGAGAAATGACCCTCTTAAGGTTCCGAGGTAGCATCGTAGGGATAAGTAACGATTCGACGGATGAGATCCTGTCGGAAGACCCATGGTCATTCACGACCATTAGATTGACAGAAGTAGTAGGAGCATCATACCCCTCGCTCCCTTTCCCTCTATCTTCATGAATAGCGAGGAAATCGGGATCGTAGGTTCCCCAAGGTCCCCGAGAACATTTGGACCGTTGATCTTCCTACATCCACGAAGTAGTGAGAGAATGCACAAGGTGGGACAATCTGAGCCGTGGGATCTCATTCAGAGATCCCGTCAGCCGTTGGATCGGGTTAAGATGTTCGGAGTTTAGTCTCTGGAGTGTGCGCGGGAGGCATGGATCTAGACCATTGGATCTTGGTCCGATTACCCGTCAGCCGTCGGATCGGACAGGTAAATGCCTTTTGGGTTGGCGTTTGACACAACTCGAGAGCTCATCTGGACCGTCCATCCCTTTAGGACAGGTGTCAGAGATCCGGAGAGAGTCGGGATATTGGCCATCGGCATATCGGAGATCCTGAGGTTGGGGGAATCAGGACGCTATAAGTCGTGAACCCCGAGAGTTCATATGGACCGTCCATCCATTTGGGACGCGTGTCAGAAATTCGGGCCATTGGTGAAATCCATAGTGAAACCGCCGATACAATCATACCCGTCCATCTGATTGGAACAGGTGGCAACCATCGGGACTCACATAGATAAGTGCCTTGTTGGGTTGGCATTTGGCGGAGCCCGAGGCTCAATCTGGACCGTCCATCTATTTAGGACGCGTGTCGGAGAGATGGAGCCATCGGGATATCGACATTCGGGAAATCAGGGATCCCGGTGACAAGAGGTTTGTGCACTTTGAAAACGCGAAATGCGATACCCCGATCAGTGGGGGACAATTGTCAGCGTATCTGGAGCAGTGGAAGCCCCCTTGAGTGGGAACCAGCTGTCAGCACAACGGATAAGGAGATCAGGAACCGTTGATCTCGACGACTACTCACTGCTGTTGATTTTGGTTACGAAGGAAGGGCTTCCTGGTGACGTCAAATCGGGAATATGTGCATCGGGAATTTGGGGATTGCGTTGACAAGAGGTTTGGTGCATTTCGACACGCGAAACCCCAAACTCCGATAAGATATAAGACCGTGGTCATAGGTTAACGGTCATATGGTTCGAGGCCTATAGTCAGGAGGGCTAACGCTAAAGGGGCGCGTCGGGATTCGAGGAATCGCGAGTCCCGGGGACGTTTGCATTTCGACATTGGAAAGTCCGAAACTCCGACGAGAGGTAAGGTGGCGGTCATATAGAGGGAGGTCGTATGAACCCCAAAAAGGCTAGCCCCCAGGGACTAGCGAACGTTGGAGCGCGTCGGGAATCGGAGGATCGCGGATCCAAGGTGCATATGCACTTCGATATTAGAAAGCCCGAAACCCCGACGAAAGGAAAAGCTATAAGGCTGAGGTCTTGGGTACACGGTCGTGTGGACTAGGAGCCTA
>ML793326.1:406712-434298 GCA_009831015.1 Picea engelmannii | reverse complement strand
GTATGTTACAGTGAGCCCCTCCTTATTGACCCTTTCCTCAGGGTTTCCCTAGTTCACCACCATGTTGAGCAAAAAATGCTTGAAAATATGTACGTGCTCATGAAATTTGTGACACTTAAATGGAACATACTCATAATCGAGGGTTGAATGTATTATGTATATTGGAAATTGATACAAATATATTTGGATAGGGATCCAAACACATTCATATATACACATATGCACAACTAAGAGGTGTATTTACATGTCTTCATGATTTATGATGAATGGAAAACACTTCCTAACATGTTGCTTATTCTTGTCATTGTTTCTTCCTCCCAATGTTATTGTGGAAGATAATATAGACAGATCCGTATTGGAGCTTCTATGAATTCATCCTTCTTTGGGATAAATATTTCCATCCAAAATTTTAGGTGCAACCTTGCTGAATTGAAGAAGTAAGGCTCGTCTTCGAAAACCCACTCCCTATCTTTTACATTTATGAAAATCATCGTGAAGAATCCCTTGGAACCTAGTTTTAGATATACCTATCTTTTGGGCTCCCAACGTGTATTTACCCACTATATGAGTGCCTTCTTAGAATGCTAGATGCCAATAAATTTTCCTATAACCACATGGCCTTTATGTAATATATATAAGCACTTACTCTTGTGGATATAACTTCATAACATGGATTTTCCTCCATTTTTGCAAGACAACCACCTTTCATCTTTAGTCCTCCCTTAACTATTTCACTCTTTATAAAACTCTTGTATTTTTCTTCCATGTCAACCTTTCCTGCACCCTCGTCAATGTTTTCTTCCTTGAATCCCTTGTCACCACGACTTTTAATAGGGGGAGGACTATATTGTCTCTGCCACCACCATGGATTATTCCATACCATTGTATACTCCACCATTTTCATAGATAGTATCCTATAAACCCTAGCTATCCCCCCCAATAGTTGCATCCCCTCCCTACTATGCTTCATATTTTTCTCCAAGGATTTCACCTTCTTTTTCTTCATTATAAAGATTAATATTTGGATTACTTATTTACATTTAGTAGATTTAAGATATTGATCAATCTTATCACACCATGCTTGTGGGGCTTACTTCAAATTGTATGATGCTTTCACTTATATACATATTGATTTTTCTTTACCTTCGACAACAAAACTTTTTATAGGATTCTATTGTAGTGTCCAAACAATTGTTGTATGTCTTCTTATCCATGTTTGTTGCAAATTTTTCAAAACTTGTGACCCATACCCACTTGTTGAATTTCACAAGAGATAAATAAACAACTACAGAAAAAGAAGAGCACAATATTTCATAGGTGCTTCTAGGCTAAATCACTTTATTAAGAATGAAATTGAATCACTTAGTTGCTAAAAATCACAAATGAGAGTGGGTCTATAAATTCCCAACTCAATAGGTAGGGTGCTTTCCCTAATATGGATTATACTAGGTTGGTGTAGCTAAACCTATAAATATAATAATGGTTATAATGTAAGATTTGCCATGGCTGAAAGTGAATCTCACACCAATGCCAATGTCTGCCTTAAGATGAATAAGGGGCCAAGAAGAAAAATAATGAATACGAAAGGTGGTGGATGTATATATAAATACCCAACTCAATACAAGGTTAGTCGTGGCCCAAAATGAGAGTGGGTGTATAAATAACCAACTCAATATAAGGTCATCCATGGCTAAAAACGAGTGTGTGTATATAAATACCCAACTCAATACAAAGTTGTTTGTGGCCAAGAATGATGATTACACCCCTGTTTTCAACATCCCCCCAATTGACCCATTTTCTGGTCAACCTAGTCAATTCTTTGCCCAACATAGGATACTAACAAGCCCACCAACTAGTGTGTAGTAGAGTAATAAGCACGTTGATGGTTTTATTATGGAAACACTATATATGTTCTATGGTTATGGTCATATCTCATGAAGCTTAATATCCATTTATGCATTTAATGCGATGTCTATGGTTGTCGTGATGATATATTTATGATGGTGAAATATTGTATGGTGTTGATATATTGATGCAACTACAATATTTTGTCACAAGGTACCTGCAAATAGTTTGGTTAGCACATGTTATGGTTGTTCTCATACTTGGCCAATGCTAATATTTGATCTCTATACCTAAAAAACAAACAATTAATGTGCATGCAAAGACACATGAAAATAAGAACTAATCCTACAATAGACACTAAGATATCTATGTTGTGCATAACATTGTAATTTGGTGGAAAATGGTTGTTTTTGGCATTGCTCCTAGGCGATATAAGCTAAGGTTGCAACCTTCATGACCTCTGTCATTTCTTGAACTATGGACTTGGGAAAATTATTTTGGTTGATTTGATAAGCTTGATGGTTTAAGCTAACTTTGGGATTTGTTGTGCAAACAAAGGGAGGAGGCCACACCACTTGCATAAGAAATATGATGGCTACTCAATGTCAACCCTTATACCCCTTATGCATGAAAATAACACTAAAACTAGACTATGGATCTTGATTCAATGGTGGGGGTGAAAGATTGTTTTGATTGAGCTCTAACCTACCTTGTTCAACTCTGAAATCATTGTTTTTTTTCACCATGCGCTTTAAGGATTGGTGGAAGAATTTTGCATGTACTACTTGGCATGGGTGAGCTCTCTATGCTAGAGACATTGATGGTTTGACAAAACCATTTTCTCTGTGATGCAACTTACATTCTTTCTATTCACGGTAGCTCAAATTGGTGGTATTGACTTGTCATTTTATCTCTATAGGCATGCTCATTTTTAGTGCAAGAAGAGGCTGAACTTCAAGGTCCTCTTGGCACCTTCTATCACATGAGGAAGCTCACCCTTTTGGGCTTGCTACTGGAATATTATTGGTTGAAGAAGTTGTACTCAGACTCGTGCAATCTCAAACTTTGGTTTTGATAGAGCTTTTGTCCAAGCATTGCCTTCAAAGCTACCATAAACAAAATGTTGTGGCAGAGGTAGGCTCTAAACATGAAAGGTTTGTTTTCATGCATTGTTGCATGGTAATGGTTTATGGGTGGTTTTATGAGTAATAAACTCTATGCATTTTTATCCATTTTTCCCATTTGTTTCTATTTTTATTTCCCTTTCCAAACTATGATGAAAAGGCCCTAGTATTAAGGTTATACCGTTGAATTGTTTTGTTAAATTACAATTTTATAATTAATGCAGTATTAGGGTTATACCCTTGAATTGTTTTGTTAGATTACAATTTTATAATTAATGCAAGATCTAAGAAAACATTCCATACTTGCATAGCCTTCATGTTTTTTGCAAAATAACAACCCCAAAATATGTATTACATGGGCCCATGGCCATATTTTGGTGGGTATTCTTTGATGGTGTAGCATGAGCCCCTCGACTTGCACTTTTATCAATATCTTTGGATTTTATTATGGTTTTAATAGTGGTCTTTTGAAGTGAATAGCCAAAGGGTCAAACCCTTGCCTGCCACCTTTGTTTGGAAGTTTGGAATGATATGTGAAGAGGGTCGAGCCTTGATTAAATAACATACCCATATTTTGGTGGGTATTCTTTAATGGTGTAGCATGAGCCCCTCGACTTGCACTTTTATCTATATCTTTGGGTATTATTATGGTTTTAATATTTTGAAGTGAATAGCCAAAGGATCAAACCCTTGCCACCTTTGTTTGGAATGATATGTGAAGAGGTTTGAGCCTTGATTAAATAACATACCCATTGCGTACATATGCAACCCGATATATTTTCTTTCCATTTTTCCTTCCTTTTTGCTCAATACTCTCCCTAAACCATTCGTTTTATGCCCATTCCCTTTTAGTGATGGCAATGCATGATGCAGACTCAATTATTTATCCTCAAAGTGGATTTGGTGATGGTTTGATAGCACTTGGCATTTTTGTTCTATCAACAACCCTGTTGGTATCATGTCATCATTTTTCTCTTGATAACATAATTGGAGGCCATGATGGGATAGGAATGCATGGTTCAATAAACCCTGTTGGCATATTCATTTGTGGATCATATTAAATATCATGGCATCATTTTTCTCTTGGTAGCATAATTGGAGGCCATGATGGGATAAGAATGCTCGGTTCAATAATCAATGTAGTATATACTTTTCCAGCTTTGTATTTCATTATTTATATATTTTCCAGAATTCTCCATGAACAAGTTGAAACCCTATCCTTGATGCTTATGAGCTATTAATGATTTGATGATTTTTTGTTGTGTAGTGGTGATTACACCTCTGTTTTCTTTGGTGATTACATACACATCATGGTTGTAATGATACACAATTCCCAACATTGTTAATATTGTATACACATATTCCCAATGTTGTTGGTATTATAAATAATTAATGCCTAACACTGTTAGAATTATAAGCATGCTTAACACTCTTAGAATTATAAGCATTTTGTTTTGGCCATATATACCTATGGCCGTTAGAATTATATGAAGAATAATAGAATTGCATAGAATTGTTGAAGATATATACATATTTGGATGTGCATGTTTGTTTGTTTAGTGAATGCACAAGATTGTTTAAAAGCATATGCATATTGAGTGCATTCATAATTGGCATGTATGAAGTCTATAATATAATTGCTGAATTGTCCATGTTGAGAATGGAAGCAAGCTTGAATGTTGCTTATTACGGGATGTTTTGACTGACGATGATCATGATATAGCGGCTAGGCATTATTTTGCAATATGTGCATGGTAAATTGGTTAATAGGTGTTATATCTTGGTTGGTTGTTAATTCACCATAGATCTTGAGATTTGTAGTGTGGCATGCACATATTATTTGTTTTGAATATGTATCTAGTGAGAAAATTAATGCATGGGAAACAATTTATTATTGGATTTTGAAGAAAATATGAAGGCGAGATTCATGCATTATGGCAGTGTCTCCAATTTTTCTCATATATTATGTTTTTCATAATTTTGAGAATGATGGTCAATGGTACACATTGAAGCTAAAATTTATTTGTTTGGTGATGGTTGTATGGTGGCAATTTTTAATTTTCTTGCCAACAAAGATACCACCTTCCTGTCCATTTAACCTCAACCATTTACTTCAAAATACACATATATGCTCTTATTTTATCATTTGCCTCTAGCTTGCATGAGGATACATTTGCATGGTCGATAAGAATATGTTATTTTCTTGAGTTTCTTTTTGCATTAGTGATAACCTCGAAATGCATTGTTAGGATGGAAATATTTAGATCATTTTTCCCTTACCATCTCATAAAGGAAAATATATATCGACTAAGAGTGTTGATATTGAGTGGGATAAGCCCCATGCATAATTTAGATATGGTATATCTCAATAGTGATGCACTATATGACTGTGGTTTATTTAATGGGTTGTCTTCTTAACCATATGTTTTTCTATTATTGTGGACATGATGTAACTTTTTATGATTGAAAATGGGTTGTTAATAGACATGTATTCATTTTTGAAGCACTGATAATACTTTGAGACATAGTTGATAGTTAATGCATATGCTACTATTTATGTTTAGATGGGAATGAATGTGAATATCTACTTCTTGTCTATATTTGATATTTATTGATTCCAATTTATTAAATTGGTAGATGAAGGAAGATATTATTTAAATAAAGGCTTCAAGACTTTATGTCTTGTTGAGAATGAGAAGTGTGGACTCTAATTAAATGGTTAGGTCTTTAGTTTTCTTAGGTGTCTAGATTCATATTTGCCCAAGCGACCTTCCACCTACCTACAATCCAATAATTAATATTATTATGCCAAATTTATTTATTTTACAAATTCAGAGAGCAATGATGTCCTTATGTTTCCATCTCACCCTTTATAAAAAGGATGAGGAGACTTGGACGAGGAGAGAAAGAGCATGTATGTTTGAATTTTGCACCTAAAATTCAATTCCATAATGTTTTGATTTCTGAAATTGTCAGACAGAAGCCTATGATGGCATGATAACTTATAATAGAGGTCAAGAATTAAGGTGAAAATGAGTCTAATTTATTTTGAAGGTATATTTCTTAATTTGATTTCATGGATATGCATTTTTCTTAAATATTTAAGACATTCAACCATGAACGTAGATTCCTTCTAGAGAATTTGGGTGTTGATTTCGACGCAAAAGAGTTTTCACTATCAAAGGATTCTCCCACTTTGGCATATGGTTTAAGAAACATCCCACTTGTTGGGAGCCTAACAAATTACTGGCCTTGTTTTGGGTGATGTATTTTGACTATCAAAACAATTTTCTAATAATATTATTTTTTGGGAATATCTGCTATTTCTTTGTGTATTTTATTACAAATTTATTTCTTGCTTTGCTTTGTGTGTAAAACTTTATTCATTATTGATTGTTTTTCTCCAATTTATTTTCATATTGTTGCCTTCGTTGTTTATGAATATTTTACAACTGCATTCTTTTGTTACATGTTTTTTTTTCAATTAGTTGATTGTAAATAAATATTTATACATGCTAATAGCTTACTATGTGTCATTTAGCTCATGCTAACAACAATTGTAATTCATTTTTAATTAAAGTAACGACTTGTAGAATATATTTAATTCATGATAACAACTCTTAACCCAATTTCTTAATGAATACAACACTCACTTAAATACCATATTAAATTTAACCTCGCAAACATTAAGGAGACATAGTACCCACAAGGAGGATGAGCTCTCATAACAATCTTAACAAATACATTCCCACAATTTGAATGGTTTAAGGGCTTAAAGTAGTCTAGGTTTCATTCCCCTATTCCTCTTGACTTGTCCTATAAGAGTGTTTTGCATGTAGATGTTCATATGTCTGTTTTTGGCATCAACATAAATGGTGATGATCCAAATTTTATGAGTAGAATGAAATGAGTACAGATTATTACCAGATGCTTAACACAGAATAACAGAGATACAATAAAACTGGTTTTCTATTCAATAAGGAAATACGCTGAAACTGTAAAATGCAGCGGAAAACAAGTTTGTTGGAATGGTGGCAGCTTATCTCTGAGAAGAGATGTGACGGCTGCGCTCTTTCAAAAGAAGAAGATTACAATGAGGCTCTTAAGGCCTTTTTACAATAAAAAAGATTTTCAAAAACCCTAACCATCCAAAAACCTAACCCTAGGAGATGAAGCGCCAAAATTCATGTGGGCCCCGTTTGGGTAAGTCATTACATCAACTTCCCGGGGTCATAACTTTTGCATATGATCTCCGTTTTAGGCGTATGATAACCCATTGGAAAGATCTATCTGAGGAATACAACATTTTCACAAAATCGGTGACTGCAACATACCCCAAAAGACATCGTTTAGGGCCTTAAAACGGCTTCGGAAGTTTAGGACCCGAAAAACTGCTAAAAATAGTAAATTATCAAAATTGCTAGAAATCTGTTTTGAGACAACTAGAAAGGGTGGGTGGCCACCGATATCCACCTGGATCAATCCTCCATCCTTAGGAAGCAATGGTCTCCATTGCGTTGAGTTCCCCCACCAGATGAGGAAATTTCTGCTGAATTTGGCCCCAGGTGAGCCACTTGCCTTGGTGCAGGAGCTGCCCTGCTTTGACGACTCGATAAAGTTGGATCCTTTGTTGTCGAGTGCCCTTGATCTGTGTGTCCACAATATGATAAATGGATTCTTGTTGTATGCAGTCGGGGTTGAGCTCTGTTGGTGTCAACTATTCTGCTACGTCCGAGGTGTCCAATAATGGTGGGAAATAAGGCTGAAGGAGGTCCACGTTGAACACTGGGTGCATGCCAAGGAAAGGAGGAATTTTGAGCACAAAAGCATTATCCCCCACAACCTTGTTAATGGTGTATGACCCATAACGGAGTGGGCGAAGCTTCCGATGGGGTCCTGTAAGGCGTTCTTTCTGCAAGTGAAACCAAACTTTGTCGCCCACCTAAAACTTATGTGGAACTCGATGTTGATCATGGCACTGCTTGTACTTGTCATTGGAATTCTGTAGGATATCCTGAACCTATTGGTGGATGTGCTCGATCCTCTCAATGAACCAAGTGGCTTTGTCAGCCTCAGTTGGAGCAGGAGAGGAGTCGGTCGAGGTGACCGCAAGGGGAAGTGCAACATCTATGGGACCCAATGGTTGGAACTCTAACCCCCCCTGAAAGGGGTTGTGGCCGGTTGAGCTATGAAGGGCTCGGTTGTAGCTATGTTGGACATAGGGAAGACTCTCATCCCATGTGAGAGGGTGCTTGGAATTATACATGCGCAGGATATGCACGATCATTCGATTTATGACCTCGGTTTGGCCATCTGTTTGGGGGTGGAAGGCCGTGGCTTTGGTGAGCTTGGTGTCCAGCAGTGACCAGAGGCTTGACCAAAATGTGCTAAGAAATAAGCTGTCTCGATCTGAGACAATGGTTTTTGGGATTCCAAAATGTATCCAGACTCGTTCAAAGAAGAGCTTGGCAGTGGCTTCTGCTGTGATGCTCTTCTTGCAAGCAACCAGAATCACCATCTTAGAAAAGTGATCAACAACCACAAAATCACAGTCATTTACCCGCTTGGTGGACAGGAGGCCCGACATGTAGTCCATTGAGATGGATTCCCATGGCCTTTCAGGAGTAGGAAAAGGGGTGTACATGCCCTGTTTCTTAGTGGTTGGTTTGACAATAGCGCAGACAGTGCAAAACCTGATATACTTGCTGACCTCCTGTCGAAGTTTCGACCAGTAGAAATGTTTTTGTAGCATCGCCACTGTCTTTTCGACGCTGAAGTGTCCTGCCACCTGGCTGTAGTGGGCTTCCCAGATCAGCTTCGCTTGCTCACTTGATGGAACACATATATGGCCCAGACGACACAACAACCCATCCTAAAGATGGAAATTATCGACAACTGCCTTTGCACCCAACATTTGGTAGGTGATGGCGAAGTCCGGGTCTATCTCATAGAGTTGGGGCCATCCAGAGGTCTCATGGGAAGATGAGTCTAGCACAGTGGTGAGTTCCGCGACTGGTGGTCTGCTGAGGCAATCAACGATGCAGTTGGTGCTGCCTGTTTTATACTTGATGTTGAGGTGGAATTGTTGCAAGTATGTGGACCACTTTTGATGGCGGTCATTCTGCAATTTTTCTTGTGTCTACATGAACTACAGTGGATTATGATCAGTGTGGATGAATGTCTCCCTCCCAAGAATGTAATGTCTCCACTGGCGGTAGGCTTGCACAATGGAGTACATTTCTTTGCCATAAGTAGGGTACTTATGAACAACATCTGATAGTGTCGCACTATGATAGGCCACGGGGTGGCCATGCTGCATGAGAATGACACCCACAACATAGTCTGAAGCATCAGTTTCAATCTCAAAGGGCTGCTGAAGGTCTGGTAGTGAAAGTACTGGGGCTGAGCACAAGCGTTGTTTCAAATCATCGAACGCTTGTTGTTGGGGCCGACCCCTCACAAATTTTTCCTTACCACCACCCCTATTTATTTGGCTGAGGGCCCATGCAATATGGGAGAATCCCAACACAAACCTGCGGTAGAAATTGGCAAGGCCCAAGAAGCTCCGAAGATCAGTGAGTGTGGTTGGGGCTGGCCAGTCACATATGACTTGGATCTTGGCTGGATCCACATGTACACCATGTTGATCAATGATGTAGCCTAGGTAATGGACCTTGTCCATGTCGAAGGAGCATTTTTCCAAGTTGGTGTATAGCTTGTGTTGCCGCAGGGTGTGCAAAACCTGCTGAATATGCTGCAAGTGTTCGGCCCAAGTCCTGCTATAAATGAGAATGTCATCCAGATACACCACTACAAAAGTATTGGTGAATAGTCACAAGATATCATCCATCATCCTCATGAAAGTGGCTGGAGCATTTGTCAAAGGGCATGACCAACCATTTAGAAAGKCCTTCCTTTGACTTGAAGGCGGTCTTCCATACATCTGTCTGTTCTATCGGGACCTGGTGGTAGCCAGACTTCAGATCAATCTTATTGAAGTATTTGGCTCCCATGAGTTGATCAAGGAGGTCGTCGATTCAGGGAATCCGRTACTAGTTTCTGACTATGATTTTATTCAGAGCTCGATAATCAATGCAAAGTCACCAGGTTCCATCTTTCTTCTGTACCAACACGATTGGGCTCCCRCAAAGTGATGAGATGGGACGAATGTGCCCCTTGTGGAGAAATTCTTRGATCTATCGCTTGATCTCCTCATTCTCTAACAGAGAGCAACGATAGACTGGCCCATTGGGAAAYGGTGCACCGGGGGTTAGATCGATGGGTTGCTTGACATGGCAGTGCAAAGGTACCCTGGTAGGTGAGGAGTAGATATCCAAGTATTCTTCCATGACCTTATCTACTTGCTTCTGCTGTGTGGAGAGGTCAACCGCAGAGACCCTGGATGTGGCTGTGATTTTTCTCTCATTCTAAGAGTGAATCATGAAGAAGACAAACTTCCCCATCTGAGAGATGACCTTCCTGCATTGCTTAGCAGAGATATAGGAAATAACACTAGGTGGGACAACCTCGGGTATCTTGTACAATTTCCTATTCAAAGTAATAATAACACTATGAGGCCTAGACTCATATACAACATGGAGTTTCCATAAATAAGGTTGGCCCAAAAGAACATCACAAACTTCGAGAGGAGCAACATCACACAATACCTCATCTTTGAAGGGCTTGATGCCGTATGACAATCAACACTGTTGGCTGACGCAAAGATCGCTTCCTTGATGGAGCCATCCAATGGTGTAGGGTTGTGGGTGCGACATTGTCGGTAGGGACAACTGCTTGACGACCTTTGCTGAGATGAGGTTCTTCTGGCTACCACTATCAATGATGAAGTGCAATGGGGTGCCTTTTACCCACATCTGTGAATGGAAGAGGCACTGTCCTTCTTCTGGCTCGTTTGGTTCACCATGCTGGAGATTGGTGGTAGCAACGGTGGCACTGGGTCCCACGTTAATGATCCGTCATCCCATTTCTGGTTCTGACTTAGAGTCAGAACCCACATCTGATTTAGAGGTTTTCACTTTGGCCACCAACGTCTGCTTTGAGTGAAAATCAACAGTGTTATGCCAAGGGCTCTTATGGAAGTCGCACCACTTCCCGGTATCTTTCTTCATCTTTTCGGTGTCCTTCTTTTCTTACGGCTTGGACTGGTTTTCTTGATACTATCCATCTTTGCTCTGTCCTTTGTTCTATGGGTTGGGGCCACCCTTTCCTGGATTTTGTTGTGAGGGGTTCCCCGGCCCAAATTGTCGCGTTTTTTGTTTGAGCTTCTGCTCGATTTTGACGACATATCGGTAGGCCGCGCCCAAGGATGAGATGTCTAGAAATTCCATTTTGGTCTGGATGTATCTATGCAGAGCACCATGATACTTGAGCACTAGATGTCACTCTGAATCTTTGATACCCTGCTTGGTGCTCAAGGTATGGAAGATATTTGTGAAATCTGACACTGCTTGGTCTCTTTCTTGCCACAGTGTGGTCCATTTGGTATACAAGTCATCATAACTTCTGACAGGGTAGTATTGTTTCTTAATAGCATCCCTGAAGGATTCCTAGGTGGCCATGACTGTAAATAATGAGGGTTCCTCTGTTTCCTTTTGCTCACAGAAATTTTCCCACCAATCTTTGACATGGGGAACGACTTTGAGGAGCGCAAAAGTAATATTTTCTCTATTTGAAAATTTATGGACATAAAAATACCCTTCTAGTAGATTCAACCACTTGTCTACAACATCTGCGTCTGTTTGACCTTCAAATATAGGAATATTGAAGTTGATTTGTACCTTGAAGGGGACGGTGCCTCCGCTCGAAGAAGATGCATCGCCTGTTGGTAGTTGCTGAAGGATTTGCGTGAAATTATCCACCATCTCGTTCCTCTGTTGCGTGATGGATTCCTCAATCAATAGTTTGAAAGGATCTCCTATCCCGTCATATTTTTTTTCTCCTTCCATGAGAGGTCGCTTGGGTGTTCGAGATCTTTTGTCCTCAAGAGAAACAAGCTCGAGACCCAACTCTTTGTACTCCGACCTCATTGGGGACATGCATTAAGATGACAAGGAGCAGACCGCTCTGATACCACTGATTCGGATTTTATGAGAAGAACGAAATGACTACATATTATTACCAGATGCTTAACATAGAAAAACAAAGATACAATAAAACTGGTTTTCTATTCAATAAGGAAATAAGATGAAACTGTAAAATGCAATGGAAAAAAAGCTTGCTGGAATGGTGGTGGTTTATCTCTGAGAAGAGATGTGACAACTGCGCTCATTCGCAAGAAGAAGATTACAATGAGGCTCTCAAGGAATTTTTACAATAAACAGGGGTTTCAAAAACCCTAAACATCCAAAAACCTAACCCTAAGATATGAAGCGCCAAAAGTCATGTGGGCCCCGTTTGGGTAAGTCGGTACATCAACTTCCCGGGGTCGTAACTTTTGCATACGATGTCCGTTTTAGGCGTATGATAGCCCATTGGAAAGATCTATCCAAGGACTACAAAAATTGCACAAATTTTCATGATGGAAATTTGTGACCGCCACATACCCCAAAAGACGTCGTTTAGGTCCTTAAAACAACTCCAAAAGTTCAGGACCCGAAAAACTGCTAAAAATAGTAAATTATCAAAATTGCTAGAAAGTTGTTTTGAGCTAGCTGGAAAAGGTGGGTGGCCACCGATATCCACCTAGATCAGGTGACCATATTGGGGATGAATTTCTTATTTTCCTTTATTTTTTCCATCTAATTGAACCCAATTTATGATTAGCTCTGTAAGGCAATCTTGAAAAATCTGAGGTGAACCTCCCAAGGTCGACTCTATTACTGATATTAGATGAATATAACATCTCTTGGATCAATTTGAAAGTATTGCGTCTTCTTCCCATTTTGAAATTGAATCAAAAGTCTTTATCCCTAGGGTAAATTCAATAGTAATCATGACTTCCACCTTGCATATTCAGTCTACTTCTACGTCTACTAATGCACATTCCATAGGTTCTATTTCTATTGGAAGCATGTTCAATGAATTCAATCTCGTAGCCATGCCAAATAAATCTTAACCAAGAATATTGGTATATTTTAGTATGAGTTGGATATTCATGCCACTCCATGGCATGTACCCTTTCCTTTGGACATTAGGTACCATCCCTTTACCGAAAACCGAGGAAAACTTATCTAAATTCTTAGGAGACGGTGTTACCATCACAAATGATCATTTGGATGCATTATTTAATGCATGCATAAATATTGGCACTCATGATAATGATACCTGCATGAGACTCTTTGTTGAATCCTTAGAAGGCACATCTAATGTTGAGTTATTTGATCTTCTTGATAAATTATTTTCCACTTGTTTTGAGCTAACACAATTATTTAAGTGTATATTTGGTTACATGGAAAATCCTGCTAAATATAAGAGAAATTATAAAAATTTGTCCTTTAAAAATGGTGAAACCATCAATGATTTCAACCTTAGCTTTATGAAGTTGTTTAACATGACACCCAAAGTTAATCACCTGAATCATCAAGCTACTTTAGTACACTACTACAACTGATCCGGATTATTTTCGGAATGAAATGAAAGCAGAGATGTTACAATGAAATACACATACAAAATTCCAGAAACAGATAAATACAACAATACATGATTTCTATTAATGAAGGAAATGTACAAAGACTGTAAAAATACAGAGAGCAAGACTCGCTAGAATGGTGGCAGCTTTATCTCTGAGAAGAGATGTGACGACTACACTCATTCGCAAGAATATGATTACAATGAGGCTCTGAAGACCTTTTTATGATAAACATGAATTCCAAAACCCTAGACATCCAAAAACCTAACCCTAGGATATGAAGCACCAAAAGTCATGTGGGCCCAGTTGGGTTAAGTTATTACATTAAATTCTTGGGGTCATAAATTTTTCATACGATCTCTGTTTTAGGCGTGTGATAGCCGGTTGGAAAGATCTTTTTGAGAACTACGCATTATGCCAACAAACTCTAACTCTATCTACAATTTGAATGTGGCAAGCCAAGAAAACACTGTTTAGATCCCCAAAACGACCCTGGAAGTACAGAAAGATGTACTGACATGAAAACTTCCAAAATAAGCTAGTTGGAATAGGTGGGATGCCACCAATATCCACCTGGATGATGTGTAGTGCTTCAGGATAGCCCCGTAAGTGTAGAACCCACAATTAAAAAGAAATGTCCCCATTACAGAGAAACGTGTTGAACTAAAAAATGTCCATATGAGCCAGTTGGAATTTGGAACAGGTGGGTGGCCATCCATATCCACCTGGATCAACCCTCCCCCTTTAGGAAGCAATGGTCTCCATTGCGTTAAATTCCGGGGGAAGAGGGGAAAGTGTTTTTTGAATCTAAATCTTGGTGAGATGCATGCCTTGTTGGAGAAGTTGCACTGCTGGGTCTGTGGAAGTTTGTCATGAACCTGTTGTTGGCGGGGTTGAATCCGTTCCCCCAACCTGTTATCTCTGGGCTTGACAGGGCATTCTGTAGGCATCATTGTAGGTGAAGAAACAATATCTTCTTTCTCTTCTACAATTTGCTTCTGTTGGATAGAAGGTGTTGAGGATGTAGTGGTTGTAGTGGCCTTCTGTGCATCCTTTGAACAAACTGTGAAGAGGATGAATTTTGCAGTATGAAAGATTACCTTGTGGCACTATTTTGGTGGAACAATAGGTGGAACCACCTTTAGTATCTTGTAGAGCTGACCGCCCAGAGTAATAATGACACTACGGGGTCAAGACTCATAAACAACATGATGTTTCCACATACATGGTTGGCCCAAAACAACATCACAGAAATCAAGAGGGGAAACATCACACACTACCTCATCCTTTAAGGGATGGATGCCATAGGACATGCGACACTGTTGGATGAAACATATATATCGTCCCTAGTGAAGTCACCTGTTGTTGTATGGTTGCGGGTGTGGTGTTGTCGACAACTCCAACTGTTTGACAACCTTAGCTGGGATAAGGTTATTTTGGCTACCACTATCAAAAATGAAATGCAACGAGGTCCCCTTCATCCACATCTATGAATGGAAGAGACACTCCCCCTCTTCAGGATATATTGGTTCTTTTGATTAAATTGTTGCGGTCACGACAATGGAAATAGGGTTTGCGTCGATGATATGCCTGTTTTTAATATTTTCTAGACCATATTCTGAATCAGGGTTTGGCTCCTTGTCTTTGACCTCGACCACCAATGACTGTTTCAAGTGAAATTCTTGGTGTTGTGCCGGGGGATTTTGTGGAAGTTGCACCACTTCCTAGTGTCATTCTTCATCTTTCCTTTACCCTTTTTTTTCTGTGTCTTGGACTAATTGTCGGAAGGTTGTTGGTTAGGGCCATCTTTACCATGCTTTGGTTGTTGTATATTTGCAAACCCAAACTCCCATTTGTTCTAGTGCCTAAATTTCTGCTTGATTTTGATAGCATATCGATAGGAAACTCCCAATGATGAGATGTTTAGGAAAGCCATTTCGGTTTGGATGTACCTATGCAGAGCCCTACGATATTTTAGAATTAGATGCCACTTGGAGTCTTTGATACCCAACTTGGTGTGAAATGTATGGAAAGTATTTGTGAACTACAACACTGCTTGGCTCTTCTCTTGCCGCAGTGTGGTCCATCTCATGTATTGGCCTTCATAGTTATCAAAATGGTAGTATTGTTCCTTGACCACATCCAAAAATAAATCCCAAGTGGGCTTGACCCCATATATTCCCGATTCCTCTGTGGAACTTTTCTCTCAGTAATTTTCCCACCAATGTTTGACATGGGGGAGAGCCTTGATGAGTGCAAAGGTGGTAGTTTCCCTATTGAAAAAATTGCGAGCAGAGAAATAACCTTCTAGCAGATTCAACCATTTTTCTAAGGCATCCGCATCTATCTGAACTTCAAATATGGGAATATAAAAATTAAGTTGTACCTTGAAGGGAGATGTTTCTCCAAAGTGGCCACTTGATGAAGATGCTCCTATTTCTATCAACAAACATTGAAGGATGTGGGGAAATTCTTCATCATTTCATCCCTCTGTTGCGTGAGATCTTGCTCAAGAAACATGTTAATAGAATATTTTGCTCCACTGTTTTTCTTTTTTGTCGCCATATAGGGTTTATTAGGTGTGCGAGAGCGATTGTACTCAAGAGAGACAATCTCAATACCCAACTTGCTATACTCGGACCTCGTTGGGGACATGCACTGAAATAAATGATCAAGAGCAGCTTGCTCTGATACCACTGATCCAGATTATTTTTGGAACGAAGTGAAAGCAAATATATTACAATGAAATACACATAAAAATTTCCATAAATAGAGAAATACAAGAATACATGATTTCTATTAATGAAAGAAATGTATGGAGATTGTAAAAATACAAAGTGCAAGACTCGCTAGAATGGTGGCAGCTTTATCTCTGAGAAGAGATGTGACGTCTATGCTCATTCACAAGAAGATGAATACATTGAGGCTCTGAAGGCCTTTTTATGATAAACATGAATGCCAAAACCCTAGACATCCAAAAACCTAACCCTAGGATATGAAGCACGAAAACTCATCTGGTAAGTTAGTACATTAACTTCGCGGAGTCGTAACTTTTACATACGATCTTTGTTTTAGGAATGTGATATCCCATTGGAAAGGTATTTTTGAGAACTACATATTATTCTATCAAACTATAACTATTTCTATAGTTTGATTGGGGAAAGCCAAGAAAACATTGTTTGGAGCCCCAAAACGGCCCTGGAAGTACATAAAGATGTATTGATGTGAAAACTTCCAAAATAATCTAGTTGGAATAGGTGTACAACCACCGATATCCACTTGGATGCTGTGTAGTGCTTCAGGACAACCCTGTAAGTGCAGAACCCACAATTACAAATAAATGTCCCCATTATAGAGAAACATACTGAACTGAAAATTGTCCAGATGAGCCAGTTGGAATTTGGAACATGTGGGTGGTCACTAATATCCACCTGGATCAATAAAATTCTCCCTTCTACTTATCGTAGAAGAAAACAATGCAAATAGTTTAGGGTTTACTCGACAAACTTGCCTCAAATTTGAAGAAAAAAATTTGAGAACAATTTTACCTCTTCAAAATCAAAACCAAAAAATAATATATGTACGATATTACAACTCATTTAGGACACAAGTAACCGAATGATATATTTTGAATACAAAATAATGACTGACCCTAGACCCTCTACCCATCCTCTTCACTTACAAATGATGCAAGGACTAATCCTATTCATCCAAAACCTTCTATGACTTGCATGGTGTAAATTTTTGGATGATTCTCATGACCTTAAGACATGCTAATCATTAATAAACACTAAGGAAGGGGAAAAGGATAAGAAAGTTGCTTCTACCACATTTTTTAAAGAAGATATTGGCTAAACTATGATGTGTTTGTTGGTTTGACTAGGAACCAATCTGTCTAAAACAAGTACAAACCTAAAGTTGTACAAAACAACAAATTTGACAATGTATATTTTAGCAAGACCATGGAAAATACCTAATATTCTCATTCTACCCCTATTTTAGGTACAAAACAACAACTCATGCCTGCTATTCCTCCTTAGAACCTTGCTATTTTACCCCAAAATTATTCCTCATACAACATTGTGACCGAGTTGGATTCTCTAAAAGAAAATATTAACATTCTATATGTCCTCCATGCCCAGAACAATAATAGAAAAATATCAAGACAAAGAATTGTCATGCCTCCTACTCTTATTTATACTAGTTATATCTTCTAAATAACATTCTAAAGGAAGATATTTCTAGAAGCGAAAGCTTCTGTTAGGTCTTGTTACATTGACTTGTTCACATTTTTTAAATAGGCCTTGTTAACTAATGTCAACCTTTATTACATGGAAAATATATTATTCTACCTATGTGAGGGGTTAGGGAGGTTAGGTCCCTAACAATTGTCTTAAATCTATAAGGCTATGTCAACTCATTAGGAATTCCCATAAGAATCCCACTTATTTGGTTGAGTGAAAAATAAGAGCAACATTTAGTCAACAAGGATTATCCTCTAAGAAATCCCCCACCCACCCCACCCCATTACCCCAATTTGTGTCAATCAAAATCCTTCTCAATATCCTTGAAGGGTGAAGGGAAATTCCAAAGCTCTCTCAATATTTTAGAAGGAATATTACACAAAGAATTAAATCCATTGACCCCTTCCCAAGTACTCAAAGATGCCTCTCCATCGTAGGCTCCTCCTCAAAGTACAAAGGAATTAGAAATTATAAAAACAAAGCCACAAGACAAAAAACCTAACCCTCCTTTTAATATTCCTCTCCACCATAGGCTCCTCCTCAATTTTCAAAGGAATTAGCAAATCTAGAAAGAAATCCACAAGACAAGAAACATAACCCTCCCTTTGTAAAACATAAAAAGTTTCTTCCTTCTTTGCACACTCTAGCATTGGTGTCTTCTCATTTCTCATATAAAAAGGAAAGATAAATTTGGGTTGACATTGCTAAGAAATAAGAGATCACTAATTTGGACTCCAAGAAATCTATTTAGGAAGAGGAAAGAGAAATTTCAATGAAACCAAAAAATGGGGAGTTACAAGATCTAGTAACACCACTCCGAGAACCAATAGTGGCAAGTGTTGGAGGATCATTATTTCTTTTGAAGGAAACCAAGAAATAAGTTTCACTTGGGGATTAGTCAAGGCCACCAACAATCAAGTAGATACATCATTTCTAACTCAATGGCTCACAATTATTAAGGAGAGAGGGATTAAGAAAATCATTTTGGTTGTGGAGTCTAGAGTGATAATACGTCATATGCATTACCGATTGAATCCACATGAAATTAAACTAAGAAGGTTCATCAATAGATCTCAAAGACAAGAAAAAATATATGAATCCATTGAATACTATCAGGTCTTGAGACACTATAATTCCTTTGTACATGTGCAAGAAAGGTCAATAATAAAATGGGAATGATAAGTGTAAATGGGGGGGGATCCCTTCCAATCCCACCTCCCAACAAGTAGATGTTAACCACAATGCTAAGGTCAATGAATACACACTCAATGTACAAGTGGAAAGTAAATGGGTTTTAAATCCCCTTCAATTCCACATACTCTCACACACTTCTTCAATGGTGGTATCAGTATTCAACTCCACGAGGATGGGATGACATACTTAATATGGTTTTATGTGTTGACTGGTGTGGTAATTACCATTTGTATCAATAGTATTCCTCTAATTTGAAAATGGAATTCTAAGATATGGAGAAACCTTGAGGTGTAGCTTGTGTGCCCTAGCTCAATCTTGAATTTGGAATTCCCCCTGTGTACCATTTATGGATGTTGATTGGAAGGATTTGTTCAAGTTAGAAGCAATAACCAACACCCATGGGCATTTTGAATAGTGTACATTTTGCGTTAATTTATATTTGCAGATAGGGATAAGGAGATGTTAGAGGCATGTGGGTGAAGTCCAGGACTATTTATTGCTCTATGTTCAAAATGGGAGGGATGGAGAAAATATTGGAAGAGAAAAATTTCAATGGAGGCTGAGGTCATGCACAAGAAAATAATAACCTAAAAGTTGCAGGTAGAATCTCTAAAAAATAATGAACCATAGTTTGAAACTTTCATGTAAAATGATGACAAGTGGCTTGAAGAATTGGAAGAGAAAGTGGGTATGCTACAATAAAAGATTCTACAGTCTATGATGACTCCTAAACTCTTTGTCAGCTCATTTAGGCTTGATCTACTTATGGAAAAAGAGGAAGACACAGTGCAACAAGAACTGGGATAAGAAAAGAAAAATACATTAGACATCCAATCATCTAAGATTGGTATCAATAGATTCATCATGCTTAGAAAATTCACTCCTAGATAAAAGAACTATGCTTAGAAAAGAATCTCATCCCTACAGAGAAAGAAATAACTTGGAAAAGAATGTAACGGAGAAAGGAAAGACAGTAACAAAGACATAAAAAATAGTAACATGGTAGGTATTACATTCCTTCTGTAATGAGGTAGGTATTAATTTCCTTCCTTCTTAACTAAAAATAACCTCTTCCTTAACGAAGTATTACATGTTGACCCTTAAAAAAGTATTGCACACTCACAAAGTTTTCATGAGGGAATAATTATCTAAGTATCAAACAAGAGACAAGAACGAAGCGAAAGAGACAAAGCCTATGCTTGTTCAACAACTATGAGGTACTTGAATTTTCAACCCTTAACAAGAATGCGATAGAAAAATTATTAAGAATGATTACAAAGGTGAACCTTGTCCAAATAAGCATCATTTTTTACATTAGTAAATAAAATTATTTTTCTTTTTAAAAAAAATTAGTAGAAGTGAATCCAGTATGGTTGTCAAAGACTATTGTGTAAGTAGAACATGGTTTTCTCCAATGATTTTCTAATTCCGGTTAAGGAATTAGGGTTGTTGACTAATTTGAATAAATGTATTAGGGGTTTTGGATGTCACAGGATTAGAGGTGTGGCTCTAAGTAGGTTGTTGATTTTCTCAATTTGGGATTTGAGGGTAAAATCATCGTGTAATGTGTGTGTGTGTGCCATTGTGTCTTTTGTGTTTTTATTAAGAATCTATTTGCAGTAATTAATTGTACAAGGTTAAAATCTACAGAATTGGAAACCTTTGGTATTTGATAAGATTAAATTTTCCACAAGTAAAATTATTGACATGCAATAATCGAAGTAATTCATGTTCGAGTAGATGTAGTAAATAAGTTCATGTGTGTTTTAAGGCTACATAAGATTCATCTTGGATTTCTCAATTTATGAATGCTTCTCCCATTGGTTAAACTTGGTGCTCGAGTGCTAGTAAAGCAACAATTTCCAACCATGCAAGTGAGGTCATAGTCATCAAGGATTATGTTAATTTTGTTTTAATTTATATTAAATTTTTGTGCCATCCATTCAATAGAAAGGAATAAAGTGATGTGGTGAGTATCTTGGTGGTGGTACTTCCTCCGCTCGATGTGATTTTTTAGAAACTTTTTCAAGGGAAACATAGGGATTTCAAGGTGGCTTTGAGGGTAAGAGAGGTGGCTCAAATAGGGGGAATCAAATAGATTTATAAGAGAGGTTGAGATTGCAGTCAAGAGGTGATGTTTCTGAGAACTAATTATTCTTATCCAACTCCTAATATTCAGGGTAATTAGTGTTGAAATAAAAATTGTTGGTATTAGTGTTGAACTCTTGAGCGTGGTTCGACTGTGGAGCATTTTTCCATAGTGCACTTGATTTTTTTAGTTGGCGGAATTTAGGGGATTTCATAGGAAGTAATAATTCAATTGAGGAAAAAAATATGATGGTAAAATACGATTTCCTTTCACTCTTAATGTAAAAATAAAACAAATTCAACAAGTTATTTAATTATTCATGAATGAAAAATCAAGTAAGACAACCCGTAAAATAAAAATTTCAGAATTTTGGCAAAATACTCGTTTGTATTGTTCGAAGAATGGAGGTGCCAATGCCCCTGTTAGAATCTCTAGTAGCATATTCATTCTCCTCTCAAATTTTTCGCGTCAAGAATTATCTGGTCCCTTATTTCACCTCTGTCAAACATTTTACCAAATATGAGGTACTGCAATTTTCAACCCTTAACAAGAAGGTGGTAGTAGACTTGTTAAGAATACTTACAAAGGTGAACCTTGTCCAAATAAACATCATTTTTTAGATTGGTAAATGCAATTATTTAAAAAAAAAAGATTAGCAGAAGTGAATTTAGTATGGTTGTCAAAGACTACTATGTAATTGAAATTATTAAGCTTGTCCACTTGTAAAACAATTGCACAGACTCCTATTCAGGATTTTTGAAGAAACAATGGTGCCAATTTTGAAATGAATCCATCAATTTTCTATGGATTTGACCACAACCATTATTTCATTTCATTATTACAATTTTTATGGTGGCATTGAGTGATCATTCTCCCTATCTTGTCCATCTACACATCTTACTTCACATATTGATCTAAGAAGTCCATGAAAGTGCACTTTGTCTGCATGTACAAGGTAAGTTATTTTTTCTTTATAATTGGAAATCGTTGTACAAGGTCGGTTAGTAAATTTAGAAAGGTGGTGTGTCCACTCCCCATTATAGCTCCAGCGTCTCCATTTTCTCTTATTTCAAAAATCAAGTGCTTTGTGGAAAAATCCACCACCATTGGACCACATGCAAGAGTTCAACACTAATACCAACAATTTTTATTTCAACACTAAGTACCTTGAATATTAGAAGTTGGATGAGAAGACTTAGTTCTCAAGAACATCACCTCTTGACTACAATCTTAGCCTCTCATTGAAATCTATTTGATTCCCCCTATTTCAGTTGCCTCTCTTACCCTTAGAGCTGCCTTGAAATCCCCATGTTTCCCTTGAAACAATTTCAAAGAAATCACACTGAGAAGAGGAAGTATTTCCACTAGCATATCCACCACCATTTCTTCATTCCTTTCTATTGGATGGATGGAATTACATTTGAATATAAAAATAATCCGGAATTAGCATAAACCCTGATGACTATGACCTCACGTGCATGGTTGGAAACCATTTATTTACCAACACTTGAGCACTAGGTTTACCTAGTGGGAGAAGCATCCAGAAATCCAGGATGAAGCTTATGTATCCTTAAAATACACACAAAAAATTATCCACCACATCTACTCCAACATGAATTACTTTGATTATTGCATGCCAATAAAATTTTTTGTGGCAAATTTACTATTATAAAATATCAATGGTTTCCAATTGGTATTAAAAGGGTCTTACTTGAAGGTTTATAGTGTATTTATATAAGGATAATATATGAAAACTTAAGAAAACTGATAGGGTGAATATACATACCCCATAAATTTCCAACCTTCTTGTTATAAGAATAAACAATGATAATCAAAAAATGATTGGCATCTTGACAATCACGTGGAACTCATAGTATTGATGATCCATTGCAAAGTTAGTCAGGGTTGAAAAAATTAACCAAGGTAGATCCAAGTGCCAGATGGATGTTTCGAATGTAATTATTGCATTAGATATGATAGCTGGTATTCATAGCATATATATTCATGTAGGTTACTGACTTTGATTTTGTTGATCAATCATGGTAAGAATGTCCATGACGTTTCATTGCCCTGCATTCACTATGTGTTGAGATTATTATCATATTCATGATGTTATTCTATCTTAAGAATTATGTGGTATTTTCATATGATGTTATGTTAACACGTGGTTCCATTTATTTATGTTGGTCAAGTTCTATATATTTAATAAGATAGGTTGAGGTTATATTTCTTATCATGGTATCTCATGATGTGATGGTGATGTAATTGCATGGAATTTTTATATGATATGTTTTATGATGGTGTGTGTGAGCATGTGCTTCCTTACTACTCAAGACGTGGTGATGAGAATGATGTGGTATTCTCATGATGACATGCAAGAGTTATCACATGGATTCTTTTCTATAATATGATGATATTTTGATTATAACTAATGCATTGGGTGCATGTTGTGAGGTGGTGATTGACAAAAAATCCACAAGTGGGTCAAGAGGGTATGTTCATTCAATGATATTGTGGGAGTGCATACCTATGAAGGAGAATATCTTCAAAGTAACACCTTATGGGATGGGGACAAACTCAATCAAGCAACATATGCCAATGGTCTTTTTCCTTGTATAATTCTCAATGTGAAATGGAACCATATTGAGAAGGATGGAGTGCCTAATATTGGAATTATGATGCCAAAGTCTAGATGAAGGGTTGGAGTAGAACTTGCCAATGGGGTTGCGGGATCAAGCTTCAAGGCCTAGGGATGAGTACTTGGTAGGAGTTGTGGAGGAAGTTTAGGTCAGCCTTTCGAGATTCTTGGGGTATGTGAGTAGTGTACCAAACCAAATCTATTTTGGAAGATGATGTGTTGGACCTTAGGGCCTCAATTAGGATGATAGGATTTAAGAATAGTACTGAAAGTTGGGAAGAGGGATAGAGAGTACGTGTGATTCCCCTAAGTTGTGATATGGACTTTCAATGCTTGTTGTGGTCTCTTGGGTGGCACTTATACTAGTTACAATAAAATAATAGTTAAAATAATAAAATAAAATATCAGTTATGAATTTTCAAAGGGAAATAAAGAAAAGTACATTTTTAATCACATTTTTGACTTGTTTCCTCATAGCTTACCTCAAATTTCAAGTGCAGGCACTCGTTGAATGCAAAATTAAATTTTGGATCTAATAAGTATGCAATCTGCATACTTTTCATATACCCACAATGAGATAAAATGGTAATACATGAAATAATGTGTTTCCTGAAGAAAAAAAAAAACCACATTTTTTCTTGCATTTCCAATTTATCTCATTCTAAAAACCCTCAAGACAAGATGCATTTCTTAGGACTCTAAGTTAAGTGTAGGTGATGTGATGAGTGTAGTACTAGGAAAAATGTGTTTTTAGTAGTTGACCCTTGTAGTCATGTAGGGTGAATGAAGAAGTCTTCTCCTTAGCTTTCAAGAGCTATGGATATATCATCTATTGTTCCACATGTTTTCCTTTAAAGGGAACACTTAACATTTGGTTACCATTCCTTGAGCCTCTTTCTCTTGCTACCCCTTTTCTCTCTCTTTTTGAATTTTCTTAGTCCCTTCTTTCCTTTTTTTTTTTTTTGAGAATGGGACTTGGGAAAATTGGGATTTATTGCTAGGTGGCATCGCTCATGTGTATAATAATACAATTTTGGTTGCTTCTACCTTGATCCCTTATATCTTTTTTATTTTAGTTAGGAATTTTAATACATGAGACTTTTTTTTGTGGACCTTGCTAAATTACATATGATAAGTCAATCAGGAAAGGGGAAATGATGAAAATGCATGGAGGTGGTAATGAAATGATAAGGTGCAAAAAATGGCTAGGGAAAATGACATGAAACACATACGTAGGTTGCTAGTAGTACAACTTGACTCATAAGGTGGCACACTTATCTAAATGTAAAGTATGAACACACCATATTACATACCTAGTAAGAGACAACAATTTAGAGTGTTATGAGCCATTACAGAATACACCAATGATCACCATATGTCATGACCCGCATCCAAAAATCAACATCATCATGTAAGGGGTAGAGCATTAAGTACAACACTATCTGATACAATCTCCATCAAATATGTGACATCATGGGGGTAAGTTGAGAAAATTCTAGGAACATCTATGGCAAACATCCATGGATAAATATAGATATCATATATGGAACTGTTGGTTGTTATAAAAATCACAAGTGCATCAATTGATCCAAAAAAAGGATCCAGAGAAGGCTAAGAACAACTCATAACTCGTAGAGGCAACTTAGGATGCTCAGAATGGCCTCAACAGAGAGAGAAAGGGAAAAAAAATCAAAGTTCTCAAAACTCAGTGAAAATGACATTATCGCGAAGAGCGCGTCGCAAGATTTCTAACGACACAATTGGCTCATTAATCGGAGTTATGATATATCCATGGTCAAAGTTTGGTTAACCTATCCGAGTCAGTAGGGGGATGAGTCAACATCCGTACTACTAACGTCAACATCTGTACGAATGACGTCAACATCCATATAGTACATGTGGCAGGAGTAGAAGGTAACATGTGTCATGTTGACATCAACATGGTGACATGGAAACACCAAAGGCTGGCACTTGTCACCCATATTTGGCACTTTTGAACCAATCCCTGGACCAATAGGAATTTTCCACGTGGTAGTCTGTACGATCCGTACAATGACGTGGCATGGCGATTTGGCAGTCTGTATGATTATGTGGCACTGGAATGGAAATGGATGGCATAGTCGAATGGGAGGTTTCCACATGGCCCAATCAGGGGTTTCCACATGGCAGGCGAAAAAATCATAATGACAACCCGTATCCAAATTTTGAAAAAACAAAGGATTGGCGGGTCTGCAAAATCAGGCGGACCACGTCCTAACTGTTAGCACCTTAGATAGAGCCACCACGAAAATTGGCAGAACACATTACATATATAATATATTATTTCAACTATCAAACCAAAAGGGGGAGGCCCGTGGGTTTTACCTCGGGACCTCCTCCCCATACTACATCTTAGTACTCACGCCATAACCAATGGGCCAACGACCCCTACATTGTATTGAACACTACATAATTTACTTAAGAGATGAATTTGTCGAGCCCTGGGAAGGAGGCGCACGTGTGGTACAGTGTGGGAATGCATTTCGAGGCAGGAACAATCATTAATTGCAGGTTGCAGGGGGCACAAAAACCGAGATTAATTTATTCTTGGTCCTAGGAGTGCCAAAGTCGGATCGAGGTGTGGAGACATTCATTTTTGAGTAATTCAACGCCACAAATTCAGTGGTACTTTTTGTTTTCTGATATGAGCATTATTTTTGCAGCTTGATTTCAAAATGAGGTATACTTATGTATTTTTCTAAATTCTTTTGTTGAGTTAATGAAAAAGCCTACCTATTTGAGAGCAGGACCTGAAGACGTAGTCCACCAGGGATGAACTCCGTTATCAAGTTTTTTTGTTCATATTTGATGCTTATGTCTCTTCATTATTGAGTTTTTCCTTCTTTAATGGTGCACTTTAATTTATGCTCATTTAATGCAATTCTTTATAAGTAACTTGATGAAAAGATCCTAGATCATGTTGGTATCAGAGCAGTCATATTTGAATTGAATTGTTGAGTGTGAATGCTTACTAGGGACAAGCATAAACATGGTGAAATAACTCTTAAGACGTTCAATACAGAAGTTGGTCGTGCATCCCGAAGGAAGAAAATGGCAGAAGAAGACAAACGTGATGAACACGAGAAAAACTTTCATATGGTATTTTATTTCATGTCAGAAATGGTCGAACCAATGTATGGAGATTACAAGAAGAGGATGAAGAAGAAAGGGAAGAAAAAGGAAGCACATGTTGATGATGATGCTTCATTAAACCAATGGGCTGGAGGAGATCCTCTTGAGCTTCCATCTTCACCTTCAAGTTCTAGTTCTTCTTCCTCTGAGCATTCTCATCATTATCATCATTATAGCCATAAATCCTCTTTTAAGAAACCATTATTAAAGCTTGATGTAAAACTTTCTTTACCTATGTTTAATGGAGATGCTAATCCTGAAAAGCTAGATTATTGGATCTGACAGGTTGAAGTATATTGTCGTGTTCAACATATGGATGTAGAGGAAGTTAAAGTGAAACTGGATTCTCTTCGGTTGGAAGGCATCACTCTCGTATGGTGGGAGAGCAAGCTTCAGGACAAAAGTAAGTGTGGTAATATTCTTTCCTCATGGTCGGAATTTAAATCAATGATAAGGAAGTAATTTTATCCATTGGGTTATTTACATAAAGCAATTATGGAATGGAAAAATTTAAGGAAAAGTAAATGCCAAACTGTACAAAGTTTCGTGGAATAATTTAGGAAGAAATCTCTTGCATTAAACATTCCTTTGGATTCTTATGAAAATTTAATGAAGTATATTAGTGCACTTCACAGTTATATTTGTCATACTTTGTTGTTGTTTAACCCCACTAGTTTTGATGAAGTTTGTGTG
>ML793326.1:358875-369238 GCA_009831015.1 Picea engelmannii | reverse complement strand
CAAAACCCTTTATCTTATGAACCATATTAGCCAACAATCCTAATTCTGTAACCAGAATTAGAAAACCAACAACAAAAACCATGTTCACATCCATCTATTATACTTTAAAATCAAAAGCAACAACAAACAATAAAATAAATTTGATAGAATATAGCTTAGGAACAAGAGAAAAAAATTCACCTAAGTCAATTCCCTCTACCTGGGAATAATCTCTTGCTACTAACCAATCTTTGTATTTCTCGACTTTACCTTTTACATCCAACTTCTTCTTAAACACCCATTTGTTGAAAATGGGATTTCTTCCAACCGATAACTCCACTAGATCCTAATCCTCATTCTTTTCCAAGGTTGTCATTTCTTCAACCATGGCCTTTTTCCAAAGTTTTCCATCCTCAAAATACATTTCCTCCCTAATAGTTCTAGGATCACCATTAGTAATAGACAAAGCAAATTTTGAATAGAAATAAGGTGGAGTATACATTTCTGGTTGCCTTATTTCCAGAACTGATTTCTTTGATACTGGAGTATGAGGATATTCTTATTCTTATTCTTGTTCTTATATAAAGTATGATTCATTATCCTTCAACGCAAACTATATTTTCTTTGGTTCTTCCTCCCTTTATAGGAATTTCTATTTGAAATCATCTTTGATTTCTCTAAATACCATAACTCGGTTATACACTACCTTATTAGTTTGTGTTTTCCAAATATAATAACCTTTTAGACCATCTTTATACCCAATAAAGACACACTTTTCAACATTTTTATCTAGCTTACTCATGTTTTCCTTTGGAATGTGAACATAGACATTACAACCAAATACCTTGAGATGTGTAAGAGAGGGTTTCTTACCATTCTATACCTCATGTAGAGTGTTGTCATCCAATGTTGATGACAATGATCGATTGACCTAGTAACATGCAGTACCCAATGCCTCTTCCCAAAATTATTGTCCGAAATTGGCACCACTAAGCATGGTCCTTGCTTTTTGTTATCAGTTTCATGTTCATCCTTTCTGTAACTCCATTCTATTGTGGTGTGTATGGAGCAGTCTTTTTCCTTTCTATACCTCACTTCTTACAAAATTATTCAAATTCATTTCCACAAAATTCTCCACAATTATCCCTCATCAGCACCGTAATTCTCTTCTTTTTCTAATTCTCCACAATAGCCTTAAACTCTTTGAAATTGTCAAAGAATTATGATTTCTTCCTAAGGAAATAAATCCATGTATTCCTAGAGAAGTCATCAATAAATGAAACATAGTATATAGATTTTCCCAGTGATGGAACCGACACAGGTCCAAACACATCATCGTGCACCAACTGTAAAATTCCCTCTACACTTATTTCACCAGAGGGGAATCTTACCTTATTTTGTTTCCCATATACACAATGTTAACAAAAATAACACTACTACATATGGTGTTGAATTCCAATGATACGGATAAAATCGATCATATCATTGGACATTACTAGCTAACTATCAAAATTTTGTTATTTTTCTATCTTGGTGCCCTGACGTCCATTGGTATTGTGATAGAGTCCAATAATCATAGGAATTTTGACTCATAATCAACGATTATCGCAAGGGCCATGTCGTTCCCCATCATCAAACACAGATCACAGAGGAATGTTTCTAAAAACACGAGCTATAACAACTCACTCGAGGACATATAAATCTAATTATGATCAAATTATGTAACCACCATATGAATCGAGGTTATCCCCACAAGGATCATATAAATATATACGTGTTCTAAAAACGTTCTACATTTTGGAATTTTTTGGTGGGAATTGGGTGATATAAAGGTTGTAAGTAGAGTGATAGGAAAGGAAAGACTTGTCAAATCAGAGACAATAGGAGGAATCTTTAGAGAGAACAAAGGTGTGGGATTTGTATTTCCCTTTGTCGGCCAATTTTGTAAGGGACACTGTAACTATATGATGTCTATTTGCATGTAAATATCTTATTATTATGACAATTTTAGGAAGATCAATACCATTTTGACTCATATTTTTCTTATATGTGATGCTTTTTGTGATATTTAGTGTTTTTATACTGTTGGATTACTAAGAGGGGGGGTGAATCAGTAATAGAGAAATATAATCCTTTTAACCACAATATCTAAGTGTTATTTATATTTATGATCAATATACCATTATCATTCAACAAGTGCAGAGTAAATAAACCATGAACAATGAACAATCATACACATACAAAATACACCATTATTTTTACGTGGAAGCCCAATGTGGGAGAAAACCATGAAATTATTTTTTTCTATGTCTTTAATAATTACATTCATTGGAAGCACCAACTTCCTTTCTTCTCTAGCTACATATAGAAATAATACATACCTTTTGAACCTATAGATAGATATGTTGTACCTGATCATTGTAGACCTTCCTCGAAGCTTTCTTTCGGACTCTAGAGACCTGGAATCTTCATCTCCTCAAGTTTTCATGGATTTTATCAACTGTAAGTTCTCTATTATACTTCCATCCCACGTACATACACACTCTTCTCCACTCAAGCCCGCATACACCTAAAAAACTAGGTTTTTTTCATTATTTCTGCAATTCCGAAACTTTCACCGTCAACCCTTTATGCTACCTCATACTTGTGTAACTTCAAATGTATCAATGAGTACCTGCAATAAACCTTACACAATAATAGATATTCAATGTGTTGAATAGGTGCAAATAGGAGAGCCTTTCTCTCTTATTTATACTTCCATGTATCTTCCTCAACGGGTTACCTATTAACAAACTTAACCCCACTTCCTTCTTTTAGGGCTAACCCACTTCTAACCACTTGTCCACTTATAACCACTTTATCCACAAATAGTAAACTCTCCACTTCTAGTTGCAACTATTTTATTTTTAATTATTTTCTTATTGCAACAAATTTACTCATGATTAACTCCTAGTTTCACCCACTTGAGTAGTCAACTTCTTCTAGGAGCTTCTAGAATAATTTGACTTATTTTTCCTTCTAGATAACTCATGACAGTTCTCCAACTTCACAAGGCCATAAATCTATAATCGTGAGGATTTATGTGATGTTCCTCATCACCGGAAATGACATGACATGTACTATCCATACAGAATAGTCTTAGCTACAAATACACTAATATTTATACCATTATGCATATCCATATAGAATAGTCTTACCTACAAATATATTAATATTCATACCATTATACATCAAACAAACTTAAGTCCCTTAACCATATTTTTGGGGCTATGAGAATTAAATCAAGGGTTGACATGAATGACAACCAACCCAATTAATCAACAATCTTTCCCTTTGGCATTGATGGCAACACTTTGATGCAACACTGAAGTCATATTTATCATGCTCCCCCTGTGACCATCTCTCCCCTGTAAACATTCCTCTGTGCTCTCTCTCCATGCATCTAACTCTCTATCCATGCATCTGATGAATCTCTCCCCCTTTGACATCAATGAAAAATGTAATTTCCCTTCGAGGCTTCTCCCCTAACTAAACTGTTCTTGGGGATTCTCCCCATGACTAAACTCTTCCTGAAATTACTCCCCCAAAATGAACTGTCATATTTATGGTTCTTCCTCGTGTAAATCTAAGAAATATAAGATACACATTCAAAATCATTCCTTTTGGAGTATAAATTACTCTGAGTCTCTTTAGAAAATACTCAAAATCTTCCCTTGGAAGTGGTTTTGTAAATATATCTACAACTTGTTCTTTTGCGCCCACATATTCAAATCCGATGTTCCTCTCTATAACTTGTTCCCGTAGAAAGTGATATTTGATTGGAATGTGATTCGTCTTGAAGTGCTTCACTGGATTCTTTGAGATATTGATGGTGCTTGTATTATCACAATATATCAGAATGGGCTCATCATACTCAACCTGTATATCTGTCAAAGTTTGATTCATCCATAGAACCTACACTTTGCATCAGTTGTAGACAATGATACTGATGATTGTTTCTTGCTTAGCCATGATACAAAAAACTCACCCAAGTAGAACGTTGCTCCACTTGTACTTTTTGGGTCATCAATGCAACTTGCCCAATTTGCATCTGTGTAGGAAATAAGTGCTAAATACTTTCCTTTTGGATACCATAATGCAAAATCTTTTGTACCCTTAAGATATTTGAATATCCTTTTCACTGCTAGAACATGTGATTCCTTTGGTGCTGCTTGAAATTGTGCCACTTGTCCAATTGCATGCATTACATATTGTCCGCATGTTGTCAAATAGAGTAAGTTTCCAATCATGGACCTGTATTGCCTTTGATATATAGACTTTGAATCATCATATTTACTTAACTTGAAATTGGTTTGAATAGGAGTATTTACTAGTTTGCAATCTTCCATTATGAACCTCTTTAGCATTTCTATGATATACTTGGTTTGAGAAATAAAAATGCTTTAACATATCTGAAGACCCAGAAAGAAGGATAGTTCTCCTAGTAATGACACTTCAAATTCATTTTGCATATCCTTTGCAATTTTTTGGATCTACCTATCATCATCACTTCCAAAAATAATATCATCAACATAAACTTCAATTAATAAAATACTATCTTGAGTTACCTTGATGTATATATTATTGTCTGCATTTCTTTTTCTGAACCCTTGTTGTTCTAGATATATGTCCAGTATAGAATACCATACTATGGGGGTCTTTTTTAGACCATACAAAGCCTTCTTCAACCTGCAAAAATAATATTCATTCTCTGACAACTGGAATCCTTTTGGTTGCTTAATGTATACTTCTTCTTCTATCTCCCTATTCAGAAAGGATGATTTCACGTCCATCTGATACACTTTAATATTCTTTGAGCATGCATAAACTAGGATCAATCTTATTTATTTCATTATGAAAACTAGGGAAAACGCCTCTTCAAATTTGATACCTTCAACCTATGCATATCCTTTACATACCAATCTAGCTTTGTTCTTGGTAACCTGTGCATATTCATTCAATTTATTTATGAAGACACACTTTGTGCCGATCACATTCTTGTACCTTGCTCTTGGAACCAATTCCCAAGTTTCATTCTTATCTATTTGATCCAACTTTTCATCAATGGCCTTTATACAAAATTCATCCTTGCTGGCTTCTTCAAAACTAGTTGGTTCAATTGAAGATAAGAGTGCTAGGTGTAGTTGTTATGGTGAACATATTCTTCTTCTAGTCTCAACTCTTGCATATTTTTTTCTCGATAATATGATTTGAGGGATGATTCTTCTATATTCATTTGCTAGGTGTATTTGGAGGTAGTTGGTGTTATTTAACTTCTAATTCTATCTTATCTTCTTCATCCTTTGTTTCTTCTTTGTGAACATGTTCCACTGACTCATTTTCTTCTTCCTTTATTTTTCGTTCACCCGTCTCATTAACCGTCACATTGATGCTTTCCACAACTTTGTTTATCCTTAGATTGAAACATTTGTATGCTTTCCTTGTACTTGAGTACCCAACAAGTATGCCTTTGTCCACACAAGAATCAAACTTTCCCATTCTTCCATCTTCTCTTTTGATATAACAATTGCTTCCAAAAAATATGAA
The DNA here is from genome assembly GCA_009831015.1 of Picea engelmannii. Classification (NCBI taxonomy): domain Eukaryota; kingdom Viridiplantae; phylum Streptophyta; class Pinopsida; order Pinales; family Pinaceae; genus Picea; species Picea engelmannii. Next base: position 363,673 of record ML793326.1, on the reverse strand, counting down.
GTGCTTCACATTCGTTATTCTTCCTTTCCATATCTCGTAGGGAGTCTTATCATTGTTGTTTATGAGTATTACTCTGTTTTGAATGTGAACTGTTGTATGCATTGCATGTGCCCAAAATACATCGGTCAACCTGGAATACATTAACATAGTTCGATCCATTTCTTGTAATGTCATGTTCTTTCTTTCGACAACTCCATTATGTTGAGGTTTCCTAGCAATGAAGAATTGATTTTTTATTCCATACTTGTTGCATAAACCCATAAATTCCTCTGAATTAAAATCTCATCCATTATCATATCTCAAACATTTTATTTTTGAATCCATTTCATTTTCAACCATTTCCTTGTATACCTTGAAGTTATTGAATGCTTCTGACTTCTTCCTGAGAAAAAAAATTGTAGTCATCCTTCTGACTGATCGCCTTTTAAACCATTTGGTCTAGTTGGTCCAACTAGATAAATATGCACAATTTCAAGCGGTCTTGTTTTTGATTTGAACTTTCTCTTTGTTTCCTTTCCTTGTTGACAATGCTTGCATAATGTGTTGGTTGGCTTCGTGATTTGGGGCATTTCTTTGAATGCTTCTTTTTTGCTAACTATGACGAGGTTATCAAAGTTTATGTTCCTATTATTTTGTGCCATAGCCAAACTTCATCTTCCTTTCCTAGACAACACTTTTCATTTCCAATTTCACTTAATACATATATGTTGCTTGAAGTTCTTACAGTTGTTGCAACCAATATACCTAAATCTACTTTTCTTATCTCACACTTTTGTGAATCAACCACATGTTTGTGACCTTGGTCACACATCTGACTTACACTTAGAAGATTATGTTTCATATCTTCCACTTGTAGAACATTTTATGCCTTGGTATCCTTGTTTCCAATTCTGACTGTGCATCGTCCAATGATTCTAGCTGAGTCATCGTTTCCAAAAGAGAATGATCAATCACTTTCATTTATCAATGTTAGAAACATGTCCTCATCACCTTTCATGTTCTTTGAGCATCCACTGTCAACATACCAACCACATTTCTTGTGTTTATCTTGTAGAGAAAGTGCGCATTCTTCATTGTTATATTAATTCTTCTTTCTTATCCATATTCTCTGCTAAGGTTCATGTATGTGACTGTTGTTATTAAGTTGTGATTCTCTAGGAGGGACTGTCATTCTACAATATTTGGCTATGTTTCCAAAGTTGTTGCACTTGTAACATTCCACTTCAGTGCTCAAAGACTCAAATCTGTTGTAGTTTCTTCTATGTGTTTCACTAGATCTTCTTGGATAACCATTTTGTGCATGACTTTCATTGTTGTTTATGTTTCTGCAATTTATAGCTTTATGTCCAAAATTATTACATGAATAACATAAACCAAAAAAGATAGTTTCATACCTGGGAGTTGAAGATATTATGAAAGGACTTACTCCTCTGAATCCTTCTTCATCTTGAGGTTTGTTTGTTTCCGATTGTTGTTGATTCTAAAATCTGAATCTTCTGGGTGGAGGAGTGTCCCTGTGATCTTCCTTGTAAAACTTCTTGTCTCCTATGAGTATCTCTGCATAGCTTCTTGGATGTGTTTCTTGATCTGTTGTTTTGGAGATTGATCCAATTTATTTTTGATTATATCCAAGTCCAGACTTGTCATGATTTGGTCTCTAACTATTGATAATGTTATCCAAAACTTTAGAACTATTCTGCATGTTTTTATTTTGAATATTTTTTCTCAATGTGAAAATATTTGCTTCCAAATTTCCAATGATCTTGTCTCTTTCTTCTAATCGTTCCTTGAGTGCTTCTTCAATTATTTTGTCTTCTTCAACTTGAATTTTTAACTTAGTGATCATATGTTCTAGTTCTTCATAGTTGGAACTTTGAGATTCCTCTTTTCTTTTTAGTTATGCCTGTAGTGACTTGTTTTTCTTCTTTTCCATTTTTACAACTTCTATGGCACTCATCAATTCTTCTTTGTAGTCAATGTTTGCCTCTTCATATTATTCTTTGGTTCCTTCTTCATCAGAGTCTTCTACTACCATGAATAGAACCCTTTCTATCTCACTTCCATTGTCTTCATCTTCGTCTAATGAGGTGTTATCTTCTTTTGTGCAAAATCTTTTCTTTTTGGTTTTCTTGCCTTTGTATATTTGTTTTGTAACAACCCTGACGTTATGATAAAAAAAGTGACGTACAATAGGTAAAAAAAATAAAATCATTTGGAAATAAACATCACACTTAAATGCAACATCATTGACACACCATTCATATAGATTAACGAAAAAAATTTAATGCATTAACAATCAATTACAACACAAGGTAGGCATATCATCACCATGAACCACGACATGCATAAAAATGTATTGACACATTATTTAAAAACATCCCACATCATTTCATTTTATAATTAATATCAATGCATAAAAATACAAATATTAAACACTCAACGCCTCTGATGGGACAATCATCACGTAACCATAGGACAACATAAGATAACATTACGAATCACAAGGATAATAAAGATAATCACAAGAAACACATAATATACTACCCTCACAACCTACTCTGCAAGGTTAGGACCTCTTGGACACATAAGCAATGCTCAAGCCAGGTTCCAATAGATTTAAACCATTTAAGGTCTTAGGGCTGGCGACTGTTCTGAGGAACAAGGAGGTGTTTACATCCCACTATGACAATCAATCCAAGCAACTAGCTAAGTCAACAGATTCTATGATCATCGATCTCATCAAGCCATCCAACCTAACATCAAATAATCAAGGCACAAGGGTAATCATTTACATAACACATAATAGACCATATTAACACATAATTTTGTTGGGTATGTGTTATATTCTTTGCATGTGTGTGTGTGGGCGCGTCATATATGACAACTGCGTCTGATGATCCCTCGTACTTGTGCTATGTTTGTGCCATGTGCACTAAAATATTTCTTAGGGGGGGCAGGTATGCCCCCGCTGGTTACGCGCAACGTTTGACAACAGGCCAAATTTTTTTTTGGGCGGTTTTTGCTATTTTTAGCGAATTTTGCTATTTTTAGCAGTTTTGTAAATTAATCCCGGATTAAGGGATTAGGGTTTTGGTATCTACAGAATACCTAAAAACATTGTATATATTGTATGGTGAATGGTGAAATTCGATATAATGAATATAAGAAAGGTTTTCCCGGTTGAGGGTTTCCAGTATAAAATCTCTGTGTAATCTATGTATGAGCCATTGATTAAATTTTGTTTTGCTTAAGAATCTATATGCATTGCTTTACTCCATAGGTTTAAAACTTACATGTGGTATCAGAGCTCATTTTTGGTTTCAGAGGGATGCCTTTGTTGTTGAGGGTTTGGCTCGGTCTTGATAGATCAAGTTTATCTTGGGTCTATGATAAAGCTGGGTTTAGTGGGAGATTTTGTAGTGGAGATTCGAGTATAGAAAGAGGAATGGAAAGCTCATCTAGAATCGAGATAGAGAAGTTCAATGGTAAAAACTTTGAGCTATGGAAGCTGAAGATGGAGGACCTTCTTGTAGACAAAGAACAATGGATCGTTGTGGATCCTGGTACACATCCTACTAGTACACTGTCTACTAGCACACATACTACTGGTACACAACCTACCAATACACCACCTACTGGTATGTCGAAGGAATATTGGGAGAAGTTGGACAGAAGAGAAAGGAGTACTATTCGACTCTGCCTAGTAGATTCAATGTTGTTGAATGTCTCAGGAGAATCTACAACCAAGGAACTATGGGATAAGTTGGGGAATTTGTATCAATCAAAGTCCCTGGTAAACAAGCTATTTCTTCGAACGAAGTTGTATCATCTTAGGATGGAAGATGGATATTCTGTGATAGAACATCTAAATGCCTTTAATACGCTGGTAAGTCAACTTGGCTCTGTTAATATTACGATTGCAGAAGAAGATAAGTGTATTACTTTGTTATGTTCTTTTCCAGTCTCTTGGGATAATCTGGTTGTAGCAATAGGTAGTACCACTCAATCTACATTTAAGTATGAGGATGTAGTTGCATCCTTGTTATCTGAAGAGATGAGGCGAAAAATCATGGATGGTCACAACATAGATGCTTTATTTGTAAGAGGGCGTACCCAAGCCAGGAACCCTGGTAAGCCTTCAGGGTGGAGATCTAAATCTATAGGTAGATCTAAGTCTCCAGGAGAATCTTTGAGGAAATGCTGGAAGTGTGGTAAAACATGGCATTATAAGAAAGATTGCAAGTCTAAGAAGGTTGAAAAACCAAAGGGATCTGATAGTACCTCTTCCATAGAGGCAAAAACCTCCACTGAAGAAGGAGGTGATGTTTACCTAGCATCTACAAGTACACATGCATACCATGATGTATGGTTGATTGACTCAGATGCGTCATACCATATGACTCCTCACAGGGAGTGGTTCTCTGAATATGAAAAATATGATGGTGGAGATGTATTCCTAGGAGATGGCTCGACAACAAAAATATTGGGATGTGGAAGGGTTAAGTTGCTGCTAAAAGATGGAAGGATAAGAACTCTCCCTGGGGTTCTGCATATTCCAAAACTATCTAGGAGCCTAATATCTGTAAGCAATATGGATGATGCAGGAGTGGATACTGTATTTGGAAATAACACTTGCAAGATGGTACGAGGAGAAATGGTGTTGACGAGGGGAGTTTGGTGTGGAACTCTATACAAGTTGCTGGGAAGCACTTATACTAATGGGTGTAACAGTTCTGTTGTCCTTGAGTAGTCAAATAAAGAAGACAAGACCAATATCATCCCTGAAAAGAAGACCATG
>ML793326.1:313032-357325 GCA_009831015.1 Picea engelmannii | reverse complement strand
CGTGCAAACAGGAAACTCTGGTTGAATCAAAGAAAATATGTTGAGATGATATTGCAAAGGTTTAATATGCATGGAAGTAAACTGGTCAAGGTTCCTATTTCCATAGGTGTAAAGTTATCTGCAGATCTGTGTCCCAAGACACAAGAAGAAGAAGAGGAAATGTCCCATGTTCTGTATGCCAGTGTAGTTGGTAGTTTGATATTTGTAATGGTTTGTACTAGACCAAACATTTCACATGCAGTGGGAGTTTTGAGTAGGTGTATGTCAAAACTAGGGAAGGAGCATTGGACAACAGTAAAGAGGGTATTCAGGTATCTTCATGGCACCACCAGTTATGGATTGTGCTACCAAGGAAGATCGGGATTGGACAGAGTGGTGGACATACATGGATTTTTTGATGCAGACTGGGCTGGAGATCTGGATCGTAAAAGATCTACAAGTGGGTATGTGTTTAACCTATTTGGAGGAGCAATCAGTTGGATGGGAAAAAGACAGGCTATAGTGGCACTCTCAACTACAGAAGCTGAATACATGGAAACCACTCATGCAAGCAAGGATGCAGTATGGTTACAAAGATTGTGTTCAGGTATTGGGTTGGTACAACAAGTAGTGAGATTAGATTGTGACAGTTAGAGTGCAATATTCCTGGCAAAGAACCCAACTTATCATTCAAAGAAAAAGCATATTGATGTTCAGTATCACTTTGTGAGAGACATGGTTGAGGAAAAGAAGGTGTTGCTGGAAAAGGTTGACACTTTGAAGAATGTTGCAGATTCATTGACAAATTCTGTGAGCACATAAAATTTCTCCTGGTGTAGAGTAACAATGGGCATTGCTGCCCTGGATTGTTGACTATATAATCCCCTGGACCCCTGGATGCAAAGAAAACAACAAGTGGGAGAATGCTGGTTATGTGTTATATTCTTTGCATGTGTGTGTGTGGCCGCGTCAGATATGACAACTGTGTCTAACGATCCCTCGTACTAGTGCTCTATTTGTGCCATGTGCGGTGGGCACTTTCCTATGGGGGTCCCAAGGGGGGGCTAGGTATGCCCCCCCTGGTTACGCGCAGCGTTCGGGGCATCGCCCTAAAATATTTTTTGAGCGGTTTTTTCTATATTTAGTGGTTTCATAAATTAATCTCGGATTAAGGGATTAGGGTTTTGGTATCTACAAAATACCTAAAAAAATTGTATATATTGTATGGTGAATGGTGAAATTTGATATAATGAATATAAGAAAGGTTTTCCCGGTTGAGGGTTTCCGGTATAAAATCTCTGTGTAATCTGTGTATGAGCCATTGATTAAATTTTATTTTTCTTAGGAATATATATGCATTGCTTTAATCCACATGTTTAAAACTTACAAATTTGTGGCTAGGCCCAAGGCCTAGGCACAAATTGCAGTCATCTGTCATAATAATTTTCATTACGCGTTAGAAGACTAATATCTAATACCCTCATTTATCTCATAAAATCCATGTGCGCAAGAAGTCTAAAATCTAAAACCATCATTTATTACATAAAATCCATAATTCATTAATACATCTAAAGACACAAGTAAAGGTTTTTAATCCATCATATGACAACATAAGAGAAGGTGCAAGGTAAACAACTATATTTATTTGTTGTGCAAGGAATCTAATCACATACATAAAATTATATGTCTCCTTGAGTTGAGGCGCAAGAGTATCATCCATTAATTCATTGCGCAAAAGATATAAGGTCTAACATTCATTCACCACATCATAAATGCATTACACACAAGTAGTCTAATGTCTCTAATATTAGTCTTTACTTCAAGGTTTCGCTACGCACGAGGAGTCTAGGGTCTAGCATCATGCGTCGCAATAAAAATTCAGTGCATGCAAGGAAATGATTTAAATATCTAATCATTCATTTAATTCAATGCATGCATTCATTCTATTAACTATGTCATTCATCGACAATGCAAATCATCATGCAAGAGATAAAGAAGGCTTAAAAAAACATATGACAATCATGTTTGAAAATTGCGAGATTGAGATAACACCAATCATTTGTACATTGCATTCGTTCAAGGAGCAATATAATCGTCAATTGATCTAAAGCACAAGGGGTCTGATCTAACATTTCGAGTGCGAACGAAGGATTACTGGCAACACATTTCAACCTTATTTAAAGCTCGCAAAGGTAATCACCTTCCATTTTCTATTTTACGTCATTATTGTTGTGCATAGATACTTAAAACTGTAATTAGATGATTAACATGAACCGACCTTAGATCATTTCCCACAAGGTAATCATTAATCATCTATACGAAAAAAAAATCCAATCAATTTAAGACAAAGGAATTCTAAAAGGGAACGTGTTCCAATTTAGTTTGAATGTAGAGGTAAATTCATCAAGATAAAAAAAATGGGGTAAGGTTGGGTAAGGTTGCAAGCGATCTCACCATCCCAGGGCATAATCCTTCCATGAAGACTCAGAGAAATTCAGGGAAAATGGGCAAGTTTCCAATGCCCAAAGACGCAGAGAAAGTGGATGCCCAACTCGTTGGGAAAGTGAAATAAATTTGATGTGTAAAATTTAGTAAAAACGATGAGCAAGAAATGAATTCCTTGGTGTAATGAAGGCAAGACTTGCTGAGAAAATGCAGAAATTTACTATGTAAAGAAGGTGAAATACCCTGAGTGTGTGTGGTTGAGAATCCATGTGGATTTCCTCCATACGTAGAGAAACGTTGTCACCACCAACGCGGAGTTAAGGGGGGCGGAACATTGCTAGTTTTCCTCGCCATACCTAACCAAATCTCTCTCATGATTCATTTTCTTTTCCCATTTATATACATACTTTTCCAATCTGTTTAGAATGGAAATAGAATTTAACAAATTTATTTAAATAACTTTCCCAGTCTGTCTATGATGATCAATATTATCAATTACGTTCATTTTGTCAACTTGAAATTGCAACTGAGTAAATGCATATTCTTGTGCAGACTGGGCTTCATCGGATGCATGTTGAGTAGGTTGAAGAATGACCAATTTAAAAACCCCTCTTTAAAACCAATAACATACAGTAATCTTGGCTGGAGGCCATCCTTCTCTGAGGGAATTAAATCCTCATAGATCTAGGTGGATTATTCTTTGTTTCTCTTCTTAATTTCGGATGCAGCATGGTTTACACTAGAAATCATAGAGGTTGGATGTAAACTTTATGCTGGGTAACTAGGGATGGTGTTGAGCTTGACTCTCCACAAAATGCAGAGAAATCACTTCAAATATGAGGGAAGGTTCTAGTGGATCCATAGTTTAAAAGGGAACGCTGAGTAAAGATCAAGTCGCGGGGAGATTTCATTTGCTTGAAGCAGAGATGACTTGCTAAAATGCAGAGCATCAAAAAGGGAAAACGTTGGCTTAACTACTCATTCCAATCATTGGTGAAAGGGAAAATCTCATGGAAGAGGCACCCAAAAAAATCGCAGACATTTCATGCTTGACCCAGGGATTGAACAGGAATAACACAGAGCCAAGGAATTCATCGAGAAGCTTGCTAAAGGGAAGAGAAATAGATCTCACATAAATTGCGAAGAATTTCTTCACTAAGATTCAAACGAAGGAAGAACTTAATATCTAGTTCTAAGGTAAAATGCTAAGGAAGTGGAAAACGTAGAGACAAAAACAAAATTTCTGAGCATAGAAAGTTAAATCGCTTAGCAGAGGTAAAAATAAATCGCTGAGCAGGGATAAAATAAAACCATTACAATTACTACAATAATTAAATCCATAAACAAAATTTAAACAAATACAAATGCAAATTTAACATGACTACCGTAACTGAAGGTGAAGAATCCTAAGTTTTTGTCCCGCACTGCGCTCTATCCATCTTCCTGCTTGTGAATCATTAAGACCTCACTGGTACCTCCCAACCAACGCTAGGGGTACTCTTCCTTCCCCCTAATCCCCCCGAGCCACAAAGGGGCCACACATACAACTAGAGAAAGGCTAGCTCCCATCTCACCTTGGAAGGTCGAGCTACCACTCTCTATTCGAGTTGGGTATCACAACTCCCACAGGAAAAATCAGTCAAGAAAAATTTGGTAGCATAACCTTATGCATACTAGTCGTGATCCTTTCCTCATCTCCCCCATTAATTTTTTAGAGTTATTCTTAGTGACACTTGCCAATTGCACGTTAAATATTTTTATTAAAAATTAATTAGGAAAAACTCTACCACGTACACTTGTCACTCGATCCCTTAGTTGTACCTGAAATTTATTTAATTAATTAAATTAATTTTCCAATTTACCTCACCCACCTAAAAGCGTTCCTAAAAACGCTCCTTTTTGCCCCTTTATTCTCTCAATTTCCTTTAATGACCGATGCCTTTCTTAAATCTTAGGTGAGTTTTATTTAGAAATTTCTCTATACTAGATTCCTTTCTATGTTCCACATCCTTTTGCATTTAATTTCCCTTTTCTGTCTAAGTTCCAAATTAGCATGCCTTTGCAGAGTTCAATAATGAATTTTTTTAGATAATTTATTTCTCCTTTAAATTCTAAATTTGTTTTTTCTTCATCACCCCCCCTTTATTAATTGCTTAATTAATTTTCAGTCCTCATATTCTACTTAGACCTAGGCTTTAATTTCAACTAGGATTAGCAATTTTTAAGGCAAATTTTTTATAATTAATATTCTTTACCAATACAACATTTATTTTAAGGCTGACCTTGTCAAAATAAAATATTTTTTTCTAGGCACCTAGGTTCATTGACTCACCAGTGTTAAAAATCATGATGTTCCCTTCAGGACGCACTACATGCTCCAAGGGTGCCACTCACCTTTATTCATGTTTCATTTATGTGATGTACCCTTCAAGACGCACTACGTGCTCCAAGGGTGCCAGTCGCCTTTTGACTGATTTTTGTAGTTGTCCAACCCCTTGAGTCAATAACCCATCAGGCGACCTTGTGGGAGACTAAGGGCCTCTAAGGAATAAGGACCCTACCTTATTGCACACCCCTTAGAATCTTCATGAGTGATTGTATCAGTATTCCCTCATGGCATCATGGATCTCTCAAACAAGGTAATCGTTAACCTATAGTTCGAGCCACGGTGGGAGTGCTAGTAGGTTGTGGCAGGGATGCTGCCAAACCTCTCCCTTTTATCTCTAGTAGTCGTGCATGGCCCCTTTACTCCTAATGTGAGTCTAATTAGCAATCAATTGTTAGCTTGCACCCATCAACGAATCATATACAACATCATAATATACCGATCATATGTCACTTATGCATAAACATAAATACCCGAACCATATATAGTCCACTCCCTGTCTCAATCCAGAGTCTAAAGAGGTCCATCAATTCCATTGACATCCTCAACCTGTCAAGTTTCCTACACACTCAGGAGAAACCCATCAATAGCACCTATCTATACATAGATATCAAATAACATAACATCATAATCCATAAGCATCATCATCGGAATCCATAAGTGAAACAATCAACCATATACTAAACCGGATCACTTGCACACAAGTTTCCTCAAAGAATAAGTCACATCAGGTTCGTGCAAGAGAGGGGTGTTACATACACCCCCTCTTGGTTTAAACTTTTTCCCGAAGTTTCACAGTATAAAAGTGAATAAATAAAGTATCTGACAACCTCTAAATGTCTAGCTATCAAAAAAAAATGGAAACTATTGGCGCATATCATATGCGTAGGATCACCAACATAAAGTCGCAACCAGATACAAGAAGAACATCGTGCAACACCTCAAAGAATGAGGCACAACTAGTTGATAGGCCAATATTCATAATTACGGTCAACGCGATGCGCATCGAAAAAACCATTATGCTGATCCTATGCTTATTCCATCCCCTTTTCGTATCATTTTTATTTGTTCTTCCAATTCTTGGATCTCTTTTGGTCCTACCAGGACCTCATCCTCAATTCGATCCCAGCTTAAAGGCGTCTAGCACGGTCTCCCATAGAGAAACTCAACGGTGCCATCTTAATGGTACCTTGATGGTTATTGTTGCATGCAAACTCGGCCGATGACAAGAACTATTCCTAATGTTTTTGTTGGTCCAACACATACATAGGTAACATAACCATCCAAAATTTGGTTCATTCCTTCGGTCAACCTATCTATCTCAAGGTGACATGTTGTACTAAAGTTCAGTGGTGCTTCCAAGGACTATTGGGAACTAGTCCAAATTGTCTTACAAACACCAATTCCCCTATCGAATATGATTCTTTTTGGTACGTCAGGAAATCTCACAATATCGCTGATATAAAATCTAGCTATGCCTAGCACCTGATGCATTGTATGCATCAAGACAAAATGTGAACTCTTCATCAAAGTGTCAACTACCACTAAAATCAAGTTGTGCCTCCATGTCGTCAGTGGAAATCCCACAATAAATTCCATCGAAATGACCTCCCACTTCAATTCCAAAATTACACGTGGTTGTAGTAATCCATTCGAATGTCTATGTTCAACGTTCACTTGTTGACATTCAAGACATCTCGCCACGTATTTGACTATGTTCCCCTTCATTCCTTTCCAGAAGGATAAGGGTTTAAGGTCTTCCCTCATATTCGTGACTCCTAGATGAGCCATGTACATTGCTCTATGAGCTTCGTTTAAGATCAACCTTCTCAACTCATCGTTAGGCTGTACATAAATCCAATTATTATATCTCATTAATCCATCGTTGTCCACAGTAAATCCCTCAATTTTGGTACCAACATGGCGTCTTGTCCGATATAATTCCTTAACCTCTTTATACAAGTCATCATTGCGCTATAGTTAGAATCATTTCATGAAGATTCGTCTAAAGCGGTACCACCGACAATGTGTGTGGTCTCTAACCCAATGCATCCACAACTCTTTTCATTGTTCCTATTATGTAGGTAATCTCAAAATCATACTCGCGAAGTAGTTCTTACCAACGCCTTTGTCACGCGTTCAAATCACTTTGCGTAATATGGTGTTGCGAACCATAGTGGTTTGTTTTTTTTGTTCGAATTTCCATCCAATCAGGTAGTGTCTCTAAACTCCCAGGGAATACACAGTGCCCAAAAATTTCCAAATCATGCGCCGCGTAGCTCTCATCATGCCTTGTAAAATTTCTTGAGACATAAGCGATCACTCGTCTGCCTTGCATCAATATTCAACCTAATCCTTCCTTGGATGCGTCTGCACATACCATGTAGTCCTCGTCCCTGATGGGGATTTTTTTAGTATCGACATTGTCGCCAACTGCTCCTTGAGCCTTCAACATGCTTCCACGCATTCTTGTTCCATACACCTCCTTGTTTTTCTTCTGGATTTTTGTGGTCGGATTTGCTATCTTCAAAAACCTTCAACGAACCGTCGATAGTATCCATTTAAACCCATGAAACTACGTACTTCTAGTACGTTCGTCAAATCTGACCATTCCCTAATAGAATCTACCTTCGTTGGATCCAAAGTGATACCTTCTTTGGAGATAACATGCCCCAAATGATGAATCCTCAATTGAAAAAAAACATTTCGACAGTCTGTGAGTTTTGTTCTCTCGTAAACATTATAGCACCAAGCGTAAAGTTCATCAAGCTCTTCCGTCCTCTGGGAATATATCCATATGTCATCAATGAATACTTTACGGTAGTCAAGTAGAGTCTCCACTACCCATCGTTATTCCGTATGAAAATAACAGGAGCACCCAAGGTGACACACTTGGACGTATACATCCTAGGTCCAACAACTCATTTAATTACATTTCCAACTCTTGTAACTCAGGTGTCGACATTTGATAAGGCGTTCTTTCTATCGGTTAAGTTCCCTTTTTTAGGTCGATGGATCAGGGATGATTTTAGGGGCTAAATTTTTCTTATGGGCTAATTTTCCATGTTTTTTCCAAAAACGAGATTCGCTATTTTAAAAATGATTCGCCCAAATTCTATAGGATAAAATTATTTTACCTTAAAAATAGCCAAAATTTTATAAAAACTATATAAAATACTTAGAAATTTAAATATTTTTACAAAAATATCACCAAACATTTATAGTTGACATATGAAGGATTAGTAATATTTGCCAAGGTTTCTACATTTTAAAATAAATTTCTATCCTTAAAATCATCCCTGTCGATGGGAAATTCCAATTTCCTCTCAGGCAGAAACCCTGGTAACTCCTCTAAGAATACATCTGCAAATTATCGTACTACCAAAAGATTTTCTAGTCCTTCTGCCAACCCCTTTTCATTCATGCAAGGATCACATATAGATTGCATCCCTTGAGCATGATCTTATGTAGTCATAGGGTAGATATGAACCATAGGGAAACTCTTTGGTTTCTTCCTACAATCACACTTCTATGTCCCTCATCGTCTGTCCAACTCAACCGCTTCGTCTTACCATTGAGTATCACATCATGCAATTCCCACCAGTCCATAATAATCATGTCGTCAAAGATATTAATATCGCGACGTATAGGTCAGAATTCATTACACTATTCCCCAGGTTAAAGTGATGGTTCATACCCCTTCCTCCAACCATACGGTTTGTACCCGAAGTCATTTCGACGAATCTAAACTCGTCTTGTTGAAATCCCTTACCTAAATCCCTTCAGTGCGGTACTAGAAATAGATCTCTTTGTAGCACTGGGATCTAACAAATACTAAAAATTTGGTTGGTGATGGTACCTGATGCCTCAAGAATAGTGGTTTGGCACTCGGCCTGATGGTTATTCACCGCGATCATGAATCCTGTGGGCCATGCCCATCTCCACAACGATAGTGTGTCTCGTTGACCTGACCTCTCTGGCCTTCTCAACCAGATAGTATTGTTGGTAAGGTGGCTCTCCACATGTCCAACACCCATCTCCAGTCTAGTACCCCTAGCCGCAAAGTAGAAGTCATTGTCCCACCATCCTGAAACCCTGGTCTGTTTTGATGAACATGCCTAACAATTGCTGCTGTCGATGCGATGGTCCCCTGAATGGGGTCTTCTACTGAGGAACTCATCGTCATGGTGTCGTGAAAAAGGGTTCTATAGACATATCTTGATACAAAGATGTCTTATCTGGTTGGTGTTTGATGTTTCCGCGCACTAGATGTCGTCAGTCCAAACGGTCTTGCAGGAGTCTTTCCCTGACTCTCGCAGTCAATTATTCCTCGGCCATGAGGCCTATGGGACTGCATCATGCAACATCCAAGGCATTTAGATCCTCACCCTCACACAAAATATGGAGTTAAGGTCGAATACAAACTTGATGATCTATAGCTTCTCTATGTTCAGATGTGGGGCATACCAAAGTAGCTCCATAAATCTGGTCTCATAATTTGGCACCATACGAGCACCCTGCCATAAGGTGATGAAATCATCGAGATGACACTCAATGAATTCCTCTGACAAATACTTCTCCTGGGACCGTTCCTCGAATTGTTTCCATAACATGGCTTCTACGACCATTTTTAGCTAAGAAAGGAGCGTCTTCCACGATATAAGTGTGCTCCCTTTAGTTGAAGACCGCCATGCAAACCTTCGTGCTGGAGGTCATAATCATGAAGCATGAAGCACATTGCCTTGTTCTCCATCCATGCCTCAGTGGCTGAGTTGTCCATCGCACTCATGAACTCGAGAACTTAACCTTGTCGAGTTCTTTGTGAATGATATCAGTACTGGTTGGGGCACACTGTGGAACCTCAGGTGTACATGCGCCTTGGCCTCATCTCAGTACAGACGGTTAGTCAAGGCCTCTGACATTTCCCTAAGGACCTTGTCATACCATCCACATCCCTTGCAACAATCGACTCTTGCCCAAGGACTTGTTCTTCCCCTTGGGCGTTATATTCCTAGGGAATGAGCAATTCTGGAGGCGTTACACCTCCTTCCCTAACACCATGTTGTGAATATCTATGGCATCCTCTAACCATGATTACCACATGGACAGGTTAAAATTTTAATTAGCGCTATGATTTAATCAAGGTTTTAATTCAGTGGAATACGTGACTATTCATAGTCGTGGGGTTGAACCCGCTCTGATACCATATGTAACGAACCTACCGTTATGATAACAAAAGCGATGTACAATAGGTAAAAAAAAATTGCGTTAGGAAATAAACATCACACTTTAAGGAAACATCATCGACACATCATTCACATAGATTAACGAAACAAAATTAATGCATTAAAAATCAATTACGACACAAGGTCGACATATCATCATCATGAACCACGACATGCATAACGATGTATTGACACATTAGTTAACAACAACACACATCATTGCATTCTACAATTAATATCGATGCATAAAAATATGAATCTTAAACGCTTAACGCATCTCATAGGACAATCATCAGATAACCATAGGATAACATAAGATAACATAAGGAATCATAAGGATCATAAAGATAATCACAATAAACACATAATATACTACCCTCCCAACCTACCCTACAAGGTTAGGACCTCCAAGACACATAAGCAATGCTCAAGCCCGGGTTCCAATAAATTTTAACTATTTAAGGTCTCAGGGCTGGCGACTGTTCTGACGAACAAGGAGGTGTCTACATCCTACTATCACAATCAATCCAAGAAACTAGGTACGTCAACAGAGTCTATGATCATCGATCTCATCCAACCATCAATCCTAAAATCAACTAATCAAGGCACAAGGGTAATCATTCACATAACACATAATAGACCATATTAATCCAAGGCGCAAAGCATTATCATATATTTTTTAGGCTGAAGGCCCAGTCACAAATTGCAATCATCTGTCATAATAATTTTCATTATGCATTAGAAGACTAATATCTAAGACCCTCATTTATCTAATAAAATCCATCTGCGCAAGAAGTCTAAAAACTAAAACCATCATTTATTACATAAAATCCATAATTCATTAATACATCTAAAGCCACAAGTAAAGGTTTTTAATCCATTGTATGACAACATAAGAGAAGGCACAAGATAAAAAACTGTATTTATTTGTTGCGTAAGGAATCTAATCACATACATAAAATTATATGTTGTCTTGAGTTGAGGTGCAAGAGTATTATCCATTAATTCGTTGTGCAAAAGATCCAAGCTCTAACATTCATTCACCACATCATAAATGCATTACGTGCAAGTAGTCTAATTTCTCTAATCTCAGTCTTTACTTCAAGGTTTTGTTGCACGCGAGGAGTCTAGGGTCTAACATCATGCGTCGCAATAAAAATTCAATGTGCGCAAGGAAATGATTTAATTATCTAATCATTCATTTAATTCAGTGCACACATTCATTCTATTAACTATGTCATTCATCGACACTGCAAATCATCACACAAGAGATAAAAAAGGATTAAACAAACATATGAAAATCGTGTTCGAAAAGCGCGAGATTGAGATAAAACCAATCATCCATACATTGCATTCGTTCAAGGAGCAAGATAATCATCAATTGATCTAAAGCACAAGGGGTTTTATCTAACATTTCAGGTGCGAACGAAGGATTAGCAGCAACACATGTCAACCTTATTCAAAGCTCACATAGGTAATCACCTTCCATTTTCTAGTTTACATCATTATTGTTGTGCATAGATTCTTAACACCGTAATTAGACGATTAACATAAACAAACCTTAGATCCTTTCCCACAAGGCCATCATCAATCATCTATACCCATCTCGGATGAATATGTAAATTAGACATCAATATTATAATAATGATTATTTATTCATTAAAAAGAGAATATAGTAAAGGAAACAATGAACTAAAAGGTCATTGGATAATTAGGAGATTATAGTACTTACAGATGTTTAGAACCTCAAGGAGTTCAACTAAGTTCTACTTTTAAAGCAACTAAAAATCTACCATTAAATTATTAGTTATTAGTCACTTCATATCAAAAATAATAATATTAAAACTTATTCACTCATAAATATCAATTATCAAAAGGATGCAAGAAGGAAATATTTTTGGACTCCTGCCTTTGGGCCTAACATAAATTGATTGTTGTCGTTAAGGTTTAAGAGAACAAAATTTAAGGGGCTATCTCTGGTAACATTTGTTACAGAAAAATCAATCCAATCAATTTAAGGTAGAGGAATTCTAAAAGGGAACGCGTTCCAGTTTAGTCTGAACACAGAGGTAAATTCCTCAAGACAAAAAAAAAAGGGTAACTCTAGGTAAGGTCGCAAGCAATCTCACCATCCCAGGGCAAAATCCTTCCATGTGGACTTAGATAAATTCAGGGAAAACGGGGAAGTTTCCAACAACCAAAGACACATAAAAAGTGGACACCCAACTCACTGGGCAAGTGAAATAAAATTGTTGTGTAAAATTTAGTAAAAACGCTGAGTAAGAAATGAATTCCTCGGTGTAATACCTTAGCATATGTGGAGAAAGAAATTTAGTAAAAATGCTGAGAATATGCGTAAATTTACTGTGTAAATAAGGTGAAATACCTTTAGCACCTGTGGTCGATAATCCATGTGGATTTCCTCCATATGCAGAGAAACGCTGTCACCACCAACAAAGAGTTAAGGGGGGCAGAACGTTACTAGTTTTCCTCACCATACCTAACCAAATATCTCTCATGCTTCATTTGATTTTCCCATTTATATACATAATTGACCAATCTAATTACACTAGCAGTAGACTTCAACAAATTTATTTAAATAACTTTCCCAGTCTATCTATGAAGATCAATCTTATCAATTACGTTCATTTCCTCAACTTGAAACTGCAGCTGAGTAAATGCATATTTCTTTGCAGACTGGGCCTCATCGAATGCATGTTGAGTAGGTTGAAGAACGACTAATTTAAAAACCCCTCTTTAAAATCAACAACGGACAATAATCTCAACTGGAGGCCATCCTTATCTGAGGGCATTAAATCCTCATAGATCTGGGCATATTATTCTTTGTTTCTCTTCTTAATTTCGGATGCAGCATGGTTTAAACCAGAAATCATAGAGGTTGGATGTAAACATTATGCTGGGAAAGTAGGGATGCCGTTGAGCTCGGATCTCCACAAACGCAGGGAAATATCTTCAAATCTAAGGGAAGGTTCTAGTGGATCCATAGTTAAAAAGGGAATGTTGAGTAAAGATCAAGTCGCGAGGTGATTATGTTTGCTTGAAGTAGATCTATCTCATTAAAATGTAGATAATCAAAAAGGAAAAAACACTGGCTTAACTACCCATTCCAATCGCTGGTGAAAGGAAAAAACTCAGGGGAGAGGCACCCAAAAAAATCGCAGACATTGCATGCTTGACCTAGGGATTGAATAGGAATAACGCAGAGCTGAGGAATTCGTCGAGAAGCTTGCTAAAGGGAAGATAAATAGATCTCACTTAAACCGCGAATACTTTATTCACTAAAGAATATTCAGACGAAGGAAGAGCTTACAATCCAGTGCTAAGGTAAAATTCCAAGGAAGTGGAAAATGTAGAGACAAAAACAAAATTTATTAGTATAGAAAATTAAATTGCTTAGCAGAGGTAAAACTAAATCACTAAACAAGGATAAAAGAAACCCATTAAAATTACTAAAATAATTAAATCCATAAACATAATTTAAACAAATACAAACGAAAATTTAACATGAGTACCGTAACTGAAGGTGAAGAATCCTAAGTTGTTGTCATGCACTGGGTTTCGTCCAACTTCCTGCTTGTGAATCGTTGAGACCTCACCGATACCTCCCAGCCAACGCTAGGGGTACTCGTCTTCCCCCTGAGCCCCCCGATCCACAAAGGGGCCAGACACATAACCAGAGAAAGGCTATCTCCCAACTTTCCTCACAAGGGAAAGCTACCACTCTCTATTCGAGCTGGGTATCCCAACTCCCACAAGAAAAATCAGTGAAGAAAATTTCGGCAACATAAACTTACACATACCAATCTTGATCCTTTCCTCATCTCCCCCATTACTTTTATAGAGTTCTTCTTAGTGATACTTTCCAATTGCATGTTAAATTTGTTTATTAAAAATTGATTAGGAAAAAACTCTACCCCATACACTTGTCACCTGATCCCTTAGTTGCACCAGAAATTCATTTAATTAATTAAATTAACTTGCCAATTTCCCTCACCCACCTAAAAGTGTTCCTAAAAATGCTCCTTGTTGCCCCTTTATTCCCTCAATTTCCTTTAATGATTGATGCCTTTATTAAATCTTAGTTGACTTTTATTTAGGAAAGTTCTTTAGACTAGATTCATTTCTATGTTCCACATCCTTTTGCATTTAATTTCCCTTTTCCGTCTAAGTTCCAAATTAGCATGCCTTTGCACATATTAGTAATTATTTTTTTAGATAATTTATTTCTCCTTTAAATTCTAAATTTGATTTTTCTTCATCACCCCCCCTTTATTAATTGCTTAATTAATTTTTAGTCCTCATATCCTACTTAGACCTAGGATTTAATTTAGCTGGGCTTAACAATTTTTAAGAGATTTTTTTTATAATTAATATGCTTTACCAATACAACATTTATTTTAAGTCTGTCCATGTCAAAATAAAATATTGTTTTCTAAGAACCTAGATTCATTGACTCACCAATGTTAAAAATCGCAACGTGCCCTTCAGGATGCACTACGTGCTCCAAGGGTGCCACTCACTTTTATTCATGTTTCATTTATGCGACGTGCCCTTCAAGACGCGCTACGTGCTCCAAGGGTGTCACTTGCCTTTTGACTGATTTTGGTAGTTGTCCAACCCCTGTAGTCAATACTCCGTCAGGTGACCTTCTGGGAGACTAAGGGCCTCTAAGGAATAAGTACCCTGCTTTATTGCACACCCCTTAGAATCTTCGTGAGTGATTGTCTTAGTCTTCGCTCACGGAATCATGGATCTCTCGAACTAGGTAATCATTAACCTGTAGTTCGAGCCACAAAGGGAGTGCTAGTAGGTTGTGGCAGGGCTACTACCACACCTCTCCCTCAATATCTTTGGTAGTCGTGCATGGTTCCTTTACTCCTAATGTGAGTCTAATTAGCAAGAAGTCCTCAGTCTGCACCCATCAACGAATTATAAACAACATCATAATATAACGATCATGTTGATTAAGGTTAGTTGTCATTGATGTCAACCCTTGAAGAAAGTCTGGTAGAAAATTACGATAGCACAAAGGTTTGGGTAATGGAACCAAGTTTGCTTGATGTAAATATGCATCATTATTGTCTTTTCATGGTTGATAATAAGTACAAATGGATGAACTCCAAAGTGGTCCCCTTTATGGTGAAATCCCTCATGAGAATACGCTTTGTGGATTGAGTTATCTTGGAAGTATGGTTAGAGAACCCATGCTTAATTTTGGAATAATGAGATGAAGGTCAGTGAATTTTTTAGTGAAACTATCCTATATGAATAGTGCTTGTCATGTCATTTTTGGTGGTATGTGGAACGTCACATAACTCCTCACGGTTAGAGAGTTATGGCCATGTGAAGTTGGAGGACCCTCATGAGTCGTCTAGAAGCCCCAAAACGTCAAAGTGTTTGCAAAAAAATTGTTTAAATATTAAAGTTAATGGAGAACTCCCTAAAATAAGGAAAGTGGGATGCTACATGAAAGTATAAATAAGAGGCAAGGCTCTTTCATTTTAATCACACTTGAATATCATTGAATATCTATTTTTGTGAAAGGTTATTTGGGCAGGTATAATTTATTGATAGAGAAAAATTGCAGTAGAAAAAGTGCGGCAGGAAAAGTGAGGTAGAACAAGTGCGGCAGGAAAAGTGCAGCAAGAAAACTGCGGCGGAAAAATTGCAACAAAAAAATTGCGGCAAAAAACGTGTGGCAGAAAAATTGCGACAAAAAAAGTGCGACAAAAAAATCGTAGCAGAAAAATCGCCGCAGAAAAAGTGCGACAGAAAAATCGCGGCAGAAAAATCGTGGTAGAAAAAGTGTGGCAGAAAAATCGTGGTAGAAAAAGTGTAGCAGAAAAATTGTGGCAGCAACATGGTTGGGGTCTATTTATGAGAGATATGGCACATCTTGTTTGAGGTATGTTTTTTGAGCTAGGGTTTATCTTTTGATATGGTATTAGATGTTCAATATTGCTACATATATCAGATTTTTTGAGGGATACAGTTGGTATTTTGTTGTTGGTATTTGGTCTTTTGTGATGTGTTGCTGAAGTTGTTGGTTTATCTTGAGGCTACATAACGGTGAGGTTGTGGCACATGGTTTAATGTAAGGTTTTATGGCATTTGGTTTATGGATAAAGTGATGAATTTTTTATGGTTATATTGGTGTATGTCTTTGGTATATGGTTGAGACAAGTAGTTGATGATTTGGCACATACATGAGGTGTATAGTTGATGATGTTGGTACATATTTATGAGTCATAGTTTTGTGCAGTTGATGCATGGTTGATGAATGGTACATGTTGGTCCAGGTTATTGGTACAAATTTTTTGGTCCAGGTTGATTAGTACAGGTTGTTACAGGTTATTGGTACAGGTTGATAGTGGTAGTGGTTGAGTAAGTGACAGTGACAGGTTGTCTAGATTTGACATTTATATTTCATGGCGGTTGGATGGGGGAAGGACAGGTGGTTGTATCCACCTTCTGGTTGTAGCTAGAGAACATAGGGGGTTGTATCCTCCTTCTGGTTGTAGCCAGAGAATTGGGGAGTTGGAGCTTCCCTCATGTAGTAGCCTGAAAAACTAGGGGGTTGGAGCCTCCTTGTAGTTGCAGCTGGAAAACAAAGGAAGTTGGTGCTTCCATTGAATGTAATTCTTCAAGACATATAAGAAAAAAATTTCTGTGGCTTTCTCTCGCTTTGGGTTTTCACGTAAAAACACTTGTGTACTATGTATGTGAGTGATTGCTCATTTGTTCATTTTTTATTTACTCTGTAACTATTGGATGATAATGATACATTGATATAACACTTGCATTTCTTGTGAAAAATGATTAAATTTCTCTATTACTGATTCACCCCCCCTCTCAGTAATCCATCAATTGGTATCAGAGTAGGTTCCTTCAGAAATCAATTTAACCACTGATAGGTAGATCCTGGAGGGAAACAACATGTATAAAAATGAAATACCACAGTTTGATGGACATAACTATGCATTTTGAAGATTAAGGATGAAAACATATATACAAGAACATGGATTTGAAATTTGGCAATCAATTGTAGATGGATACACAACACCAATAGTTCCGCCGGCAAATGACAAAGCAATAAAACTCGGTCAGAATAACTCCAAAGACACTAATGCACTTTTGAATGGTCTTGGAGAATTGGTATTCATCAAAGTTGCACATTGTAAATCCGCTAAAGAGTTTTGGGAAAAGCTTCAAAATATTCATGAAGGAGATTCAAAATTCAAAGCAACAAAGCTTCAAACTTACAGAGGTCAATTCGAAAATATAAAGATAAATAAAGATGAGAATATTTCAACTTACTTTTTATGAGTTGTTGAAACAGTAAATGCAATCATGGGATTGGGAGAAGAAATCAAAGAATCTATATTTTTCAAAAGGTACTAATATCTCTTCCAATGATATTTGAACCTAAGATATCATCACTAGAAGAAAGAGAAGATCTGAAATCAATAAGCATGGATGAATTACATGGAATCTTCACAACATATGAAATGAGAACTGAACAGGAAAATCCAGATATAAAATAAGTAGCCTTCAAATCATCCAAAAAGTCAAAGAAAAAGGGAAAGAAAAAAGAAAAAAAACATAGCGCCAGTAGTGATGTCTCGGAAGATGATGAAGAAGTGGCCAACTTTGTCAAAAGATTGAACAAGGGAACCAACGAAAGGTATAGAGATAAGATTCCTTTGATTTGTTTTAATTGTGATGGTATTGGTCATTTTGATAACAAATGTCCTCATAAGGAAAAGAGAAACGATGAAGGTTACTCAAATAACAAACAAACATATAAAGGCGAAATAACCACAAATAAATATTTCAAGAAAGTCTTATGCAACAAAGAAGACATCTCATCATCAGATGAAGATGAAGCCAGTGATAGTGAGACAGAAAGAGTTCTATTCATAGCAGTAGAAGACTCTGATAAAGAAGACTCTGAAGAAGAATATGAAGAGGTCAAAGAAGAATATGAAGAAGCTGAAGAAGAATATCAAGAAGTCGAAGAAGAATATGAAGAGGCAGAAGTTGACTACCGAGAAGAATTGATGTGTTCCATAGAAGTTATCAGAAGAGAAAAGAAGAAAAACAAGAAACTACAAGCAAAACTAGACAAGAAAGAAGACATTCAAGAACTAGAACAAATGATCACAAATTTGAAGGTTCAAATAGAAGAAGATAAAATAATTGAAGAAGCACTCAAAGAATAGCTAGAATAAAAGACAGGATCATTGGAAATTTGGAAGCAGAGATTGTCACATTAAGAAAGGATATTCAAAAGAAAAATATGCAGAACAACTCAAAAGTTTTGGATGACATTATCAATAGTCAAAAACCTCATCATGACAAGTCCGGACTTGGATACAATAAAAAATAAAAGGGATCAAGATCTAAAACAACAGAGCAATAAACATATCCAAAAATCTATGCAGAAACAATAAAAGGGGATAGGAAGATCTACAAGGAATATTACAGGGACACTCCTCCATCGAGAAGTTTCACATTTCATAATCAACAATTGACAGATAGGCCTTAGGAAGAAGAAGAATTCATAAGATTACCTCCTATAAGAAGATCTTCAACTCCCATGTATCAAACTATATTTTTTGGTTTATGTTATGCATGTAATAATTTTGGACATAAATCTTTGAATTGCAGAGCTAACAACAGGAACATAAACAACTTTGAAAGCCATACACAAAAGGGTTATCCAAGAAGGCCTAGTGAAACACAAAGAAGAAGTTACAACATGTTTGAATATTTGAGCAATGAAGTGGAATTTTACAAATGTCACAAATTTGGACATATGGCCAAAGATTGCAGAATGAACGTCCCTCCTAGAGAACCACAACAAAATAACAACAGTCACAGACAGGAACCTCAGAAAATGACATGGATGAGAAAGCATAATCAGTATAGCAATGAAGAATTCACACTCGCTCTACAAGCTAAGAAGAAGAAACGTGGTTGGTATGTTGACAATGGTTGTTCAAAACACATGTCAAGTGATAGAGACATGTTTCTTACATTAAGAAAGGAAAGAGATGGATCAATCTCCTTCAAAAATGATGATTCAGCTAAAATAATTGGACAATGCATAGTCAAAATTGGGAACAAGAATACCAAGGCATAAAATGTTCTACTAGTAGAATATATGAAACATAATATTCTAAGTGTGAGTCAAATGTGTGACCAAGGTCATAAAGTTACTTTCGATTCACAAAAGTGCGAGATAAGAAAAGAAGTTTCAGGAAAATTGATTGCTACAGTTGCAAGAACTTCAAGCAACATATATGTGTTAAGTGAAATTGGAAATGAAAAGTGTTGTCTAGGAAAGGAATATGAAAGTTGGCTATGGCATAGAAGAATGGGTCACATACATTTTGATAACCTTGTCAAAGTCAGAAAAAGAGAACCAGTCAGAGAAATGCCCCAGATCACAAAACCAACCAACACTTTATGAAAGCATTGTCAACAAGGAAAGAAAACAAAGACCAGGTTCAAATCAAAGGAATATTCAATGAAAATATCACTGGAAATTGTGCATACTTATCTAGTTGGACCAACTACAACAAAGGGTTTAAAAGGTGAGAAATACTTTATGTTATTAGTTGATGATTATACAAGAATGACTGCAGTTTTCTTTCTCAAGAATAAGTCAGAAGCTTTTGAAAAATTCAATATCTACAAGGAAATGGTTGAAAATGAAATGGATTCAAAAATCAAATGCTTGAGATCTGATAATGGAGGAGAGTTCACTTCAAAGGAATTTATGGACTAATGCAGTAGTCATGGAATAAAAAGACAATTCTCCGTTGATAGGACACCTCAACAGAATGGAGTTGTTGAAAGAAAGAACATGACAGTACGGGAAATGGCTCGAACAATGCTTATGGATTCCAAATTGACATATATTTTTTGGACATAGGTGGTGCATACAACATTTCACATTCAAAATAGAGTAATGCTTAGAAACAAATCTGAGAAAAATCCCTACGAGCTATGGAAATGAAGACCAGCAAATGTGAAGCACTTTAGATTTTTTGGAAGCAAATACTACATCAAAAGATAAGATGGAAGAATGGGAAAGTTTGACTCTCGTGTGGACAAAGGAGTACTTGTTGGTTACTCAAGTACAAGGAAATCATACAAGTGTTACAACCTGAGATTGAACAAAGTTGTGGAAAGTATCAACGTAACAATTGATGAAATAGGTAGACAAGAATTAAAGGAAGAAGAAAATGAATCAATGGAACAAATTTATGAAGAAGAAACAAAAGATGAAAAAGAAGGGGAAGATGAAGAGGATCCAATAGAAGCAAAAGAGAAAATTCAACAAATGCCTCCAAAGACACCTAACAGATCAGTACATAAGAATCATCCTTCATATCAGATTATCAAAAACAAAGATGTAGGAGTTGAGACTAGAAGAAGAATGTGTTCATCAGAACAAACACACCTAGCACTCTCATCTACGATTTAACCAACCTGTTTTGAAGAGGCCAGCAAGGATGAATTTTGGAATAAGGCCATGGATGAAGAATTGGATCAAATAGAGAAAAATGACATTTGGGAATTGCTTCCAAGACCAAAGGATAAGAATGTGATCGACACAAAGTGGGTATACAAGAATAAATTGAATGAATATGGACAGGTTAAAAGGAACAAAGCTAAATTGATATGTAAATGATATGCATAGGTTGAAGGAATCAACTTTGAAGAGACATTTGCCCCAATTGCCTGAATGGAAGCAATTCGATTGCTTTTAGCTTATGCATGCTCCAAAAATATTAAATTGTATCAGATGGACGTAAAACCATCTTTTCTGAATGGGGAACTTGAAGAAGAAGTCTACATTGAACAACGAGAAGGATTTCAGTTTTTAGAGAACACAAATTATGTGTGTAAATTAAAGAAGGACTTGTATGGTCTAAAACATGCTCCTAGAGCATGGTACTCTAGAATGGATAAATATCTACAACAGGCAGGGTTTAGAAAAGGAAGTGCATACAACAACCTCTACATCAAGGTAAGTCAAGATAGTATTTTATTAATTGAATTTTATATTGATGATATTATTTTTGGTAGTGATGATGACAGGTTAAGCAAGAAATTTGCAAAGGATATGTAGAATGAATTTGAAATGTCATTAATTGGAGAACTATCCTTCTTTATGGGACTTCATATACATCAAAGCAACCAAGGAGTTTTTGTTTCTCAAAACAAGTATATTAGAGAAATTATAAAGAGGTTCGTAATGGAAGATTGCAAACCAGTTATCACTCCCATGCAAACCGGTTGCAAGTTGAGCAAAGATGATGATTCAAAGTATACAGATTAGAGGCAATACAGGTCAATGATTGGTAGCCTACTATATGTGAAAACATCTAGACCAAATGTAATGCAGGCAGTTGGATAGGTGACACGATTTCAAGCAACACCAAAGGAATCACATGTATTAGCAGTGAAGAGGATTTTCAGATATCTCAAAGAAACATAAGAGTTTTTATTATGGTATCCAAAAGGAAAGGATCTATCACTTATTTCCTACACAGATGTAGATTGGGCTGGTTGTATTGATGAACGATGAAGCACTAGTGGAGAAAATTTCTACTTGGGTGAGTTTTTAGTATCATGGCTTAGAAAGAAACAATCATCAGTATATTTATCTACAACTGAGGCAGATTATATTGCAACAACAACATGTTGTACACAGGTTCTTTGGATGAAACAAACTCTGACAGATATACAGGTTGAGTATGATGAGCCTATTCCAATCTATTGTGATAATACAAGTGCCATCAACATCTCAAAGAACCCGGTGATGCACTCCAAGATGAAGCACATTCCAATCAAGTATAACTTTCTACAGGAACAAGTTGCAAAAAACAACATCAGATTTGAGTATGTGGGCACAAAATAATAAGTGGCAGACATATTTACAAAACCACTTCCACGGGAAGCCTTTGAGTATCTTTGCCAGAGACTTAGAGTTGTTTCTACTCCAAAATGAATGCTTTTGAATGCTTATCTTATATGTCTTAGATGTACACGAGGAATCACCATAAATAGGACATTTTAGTTAGGGGGAGAAACCCCATATGGAAAGATACCTTTGCCATTGATGACAAAGGGGGAGATATTTATCAGATGCAGAGGACAAATGCATGATTCCAGGGGGAGAAAAGGTCACAAAGATGCATAGGACAAAGGCATGGTTCCAAGGAAAGCATGAGTGATATGACTTCAGTATTGCATGACATGATTTATGTATTGCATTAGAGTGTTTCCATCAATGCCAAAGGGGGATATTATTGATTAAGATTGGTTGTCATTGATATCAACCCTTGAAGAAAGTCCGGTATAAAATTCTGGTAGCACAAAGGTTTGGGTAATGGACCCAAGTTTGTTTGATGTAAAGATGACTCATTATTGTCTTGTCATGGTTGATAATACGTACAAATGGATGAACTCCAAAGTGGTCCCCTTATGGTGAAAGCCCTCACGGGAAGATGCTTTGCTGATTGGGTTATCCTAGAAGTATGGTTAGAGAACCCATGCTTAATTATGGAATAATGAGATGAAGGTCAGTGAATTTGTCATTGAAACTATCCTATATGGATAGTGCTTGTCATGCCATTTCTGGTGGTATGTGGAACGTCACATAAATCCTCATGGTTAGAGAGTTATGGCCGTGTGAAGTTGGAGGACCCTCATGATTCATCTAGAAGCCCCAAAAAGTCAAAGTGTTTGCAAAAGAAATTGTTTAAATAATAAATTTAATGGAGAAATCCCTAAAATAAGGAAAGTGGGATGCCACATGAAAGTATAAACAAGAGGCAAGGCTCTCTCATTTTAGTCACACTTGAATATCATTGAATATCTATTTTTGTGAAAGGTTATTTGGGCAGGTATTATTGATAGAGAAAAATTGCAGTAGAAAAAGTGCGGCAGGAAAAGTGCGGTAGGAAGAGTGCGACAAAAAAATCGCGGTAGAAAAATCGCGGAAAAAAAAGCGCGGCAGAAAAATTGCAATAGAAAAATCGCGGCAGAAAAAGTGCGATAGAAAAATCGTAGCAGAAAAAGTGTGGCAGAAAAATCACAGCAATGACATGGTTGGGGTCTATTTATGAGAGATATGACACATCTAGTTTGAGGTATGTTTTGTGAGCTAGGGTTTATCTCTTGAGATGGTATTAGATGTTCAGTATTGTTGCATATATCAGATTTGTTGAGGGATATAGTTGATATTTTTTTTGTTTGTATTTGGCATATGGGTATTGGTCTTTCAGTTGTGATGTGTTGTTGAAGTTGTTGGTTTAACTTGAGGCTACATAACAGTGTGGTTGTGGCACATGGTTCGATGTAAGGGTTTATGGTATTTGGTTTATGGATAGAGTGATGAATTTTTTATGGTTATATTGGTTTATGTCTTTGGTATATGGTTGAGGTACATGTTGGTTACATGGTTGAGAGAATTAGTTGATGAGTTGACACATACATGAGGTGTATAGTTGATGATGTTGGTACATCTTGATGAGTCATAGTTGATGTGCAGTTGATTTATGGTTGATGCATGGTACATGTTGGCCTAGGTTATTGGTACAAGTTGTTTGGTGCAAGTTGATTGGTATAAGTTGTTACAGGTTATTGGTATAGGTTGACAGTGGTATTGGTTGATTCAGTGACAGTGACATGTTGTCTATGTTTGGCATTTATATTTCAGGGCAGTTGGATAGGGCAAGGATAGGTGGTTGTAGCCGGAGAACATAGGTGGTTGTAGCCTCCTTCTGGTTGTAGCCAGGGAATTGGGGAGTTAGAGCTTCCCTCAGGTAGTAGCCTGAAAAACTAGGGGGTTGGAGCCTCCTTCTAGTTGTAGCTAGAAAACAAAGGAAGTTGGTGCTTCCAATGAATGTAATTCTTCAAGACATATAAGAAAAAATATCCCGTGGTTTTCTCCCTCTTTGGGTTTCCATGTAAAAGCACTCGTGTACTATGTATATGTGTGATTGCTCATTTGTTCATTGTTTATTTACTCTATAACTATTGGATGATAATGCTACATTGATATAACACTTTCATTTTTGGTGAAAAAGTATTAAATTGCTCTCTTTACTGATTCACCCCCCGTCTCAGTAATCCAACAGATCATATGTCACATATGCATAAACAGAAATACCCAAACTATATACATTCGACTCCCTGACTCGATCCAGAGTCCAAGGAGGCCCACCGATGCCATTGACATCCTCAATATGTCAAGTGTCCTGCACACTCAGGAGAAACCTATCAATATCACATGTCTATACATAGATATCAAATAAAATAACATCATAATACATAAGCATCATCATCGAAATCCATAAGTGAAATAGTTAACCATATACTAAACCGGATCACTTGCACGCAAGTGTCCTCAAAGAATAAGTCACATCTGGTGCATGCAAGAGCGGTATGTTACATGTTTTCTATTTGAATAATATTCTTCATTTTTTTCTTTTTCTTATGGGGACATTTGTTAGCAAAATGACCAATACCATCACATTTAAAGCAAATCAATGGAAGCTTACCTCTATATTTGTCATCAATTCCCTTTTTTAGTCTTCTGACAAAGTTGACTACTTCTTCATCGTCTTCTAAGATGTCATTGATGTTGCTATCTTCTTTTTCCTTTTGATTTCTCTTTTTCTTTGAATGTTGTTTCTTTTGTAAATGGATTCTCCTGCTTGGTTCTCATTTCATAGGTTGTGAAAATTCTATGTAGTTCATCCATGCTTATTGAATCCAGATTTGTTCTTTCTTCTAGTGTTGAGATCTTAGGATCAAATCTCATTGGAAGAGATCTTAGTACCTTTTGAACAATTAAATATTCATCCACTTCTTCTCCCAATCCTCTGATAGCATTCACTGTTTCATCAACGCCTAAGAAGTAAGTTGCAATATTCTCATCTTCCTTCATCTTCAGCTGTTCAAAATGACCTCTGTAAGTTTGAAGCTTTGTTTCCTTGACTTTTTCATCTCCTTCATAAACATTCAGAAGTTTTTCTCAAATCTCTTTTGCGGAGCTGCAATGCATAACTTTTCCATATATTGAATCACCAAGACCATTCAGAAAAGAATTTTTGGATTTTGAATTATTTAGACTAAGTTTCCTTCCATTTTCATTTGTTGGAGGAACAACGAGTTATTTATATCAATATAAAACTAATTTCCAAACCTCAAATCCATGTGCATGTACATATGTTTTCATCCTTATGCTCCAGAATGCATAGTTTTGTCCATGATCTATGTTCCAGTGATTAAACTGATTTTTGAACGAACATGCTGTGATACCAATTGTTGGATTACTAAGAGGGGGGGTGAATCAGTAATAGATAAATACAATCCTTTTAACCAAAGTATGTAAGTTTATTTATATTTATGATCAATATACCATTATCATTCAGCAAGTGCAGAGCGAATAAACCGTGAATAATGAACAATCATACACATACACAATACACCAATTATTTTACGTGGCAACTCAATGTGGGAGAAAACAACTAAATTATTTTCTTATATATCTTTAATAATTACATTCATTTGAAGCACCAACTTCCTTTATTGTCCAACTACAGGTGGAAGGAGGCTTCGACCCCTTGTATTTTCAAGCTACAACCTAAGGGAAGCTCCAAATCCCCAATTCTCTAGCTACAACTAGAAGGAGGCTACAACCCCCTATGTTCTTCAGCTACAACTGAAATGTGGCTACAACCACCTATCCTTTCCTTGTCCAACCGCCCTGAAATATAGGTAAAATGATGAAACCACTACCACACTGTCACTGTGAGATATACCATTGTAAACCTGTACCAATCTGTGCCGACAACCTGTAACAAACCTATACCAATAGCATGTAATCAATCATGTACTAGAATTCATCTTGTACCAACAAATACCAACACGTATGTGACATGTATATGTTGCAGTTTACGTATGTATGTGCCCTATCTATACTGCAACCTATGTATATATGTGGCATGTCTATAATACAACCCGCATACACCTTTAGAAGGCTAGGATTCTCACTTTTCTAAAACTTCAAACACTTTTCTACCTCTGTCACATCAACCTTCAACCTGTCATTGTGTCTTATCTGTAGTTGTTTCATGTGCATACATCATCTTACATATCTTTTAACCAAGTGAATATATATCTCTCTAGTCATGTGCCATACATGTGTGTATAATCATGAACAAGTGTAATAACCCTCACATGGACTAGACATCAAACTCTCACTGATATACAACCTCACACTACACCAAAAACTTCACAACCACTTCACAGCTACAAGCTCTCAACCATGTATCACAAAAACCCTAAACCATATACCAAGAAATACAAGATGTGCCTCAACACTAACAAGATGTACCAATAATAAATATCAAATATACTAGCACTGTATTTCTATAGATCTGGCTTATGCATTAAGTTTCATACAACCAATAACTATTAATTTTATAGTTGCTATTAATTTATTTTCAATTTACTAGATAATAATAACATAAGCAGGATCACTGAAAGTAACACAATCACAAGGTACACAACATTTTATCCTGGGAAACCCTCATGGGGGAGAAAACCCAACAAAAACTTCCTTAATATAGATTTCCAATACAATGCCAAGATAAAAGACCAAACACTAGAGAATATCCAAGATTGAGCAATGCGCCTCTCTCTTCTCCTTCTTCTAACTGCAACTTCCTTCAAACTTGCGCACTAGATGAGTGACTTGAGTGAGTGAGTGAATGAGGCGCTAGACTCTCTTATTTACACTAGCTGAGGAGCATTAGGGTTGTGTCTTTTTATCAAGTAGGGCCGAATTCTCCAACTAGTGGTTAAAACCACTTTAATTATCCTTAGGGGGTGACTTATCAATTAGCATCATTTGATTAGGGTTTGACCAATCCATAAAAGGGGATTTGATCATACATAAGTCCTGACATGATCAATCCATAAAAGGGGATTGATCTAAAAGATAATAACTTAATTATATTTACAATATTTCAACACTCCCCTTTAAGAATAAGGGTATTATACAACATCATCATCGGGACAGAGAGAGAAAGGGAGGGCAACGACATCATCAACATCTGAAACATTGACTGGGAGATCTATAAATCATCGGATTTTTTTCTCATCATCAATAACATCATCTTTCACAACATGGAGATGGAGTAGCATCATCATCATCTGCATTAACATCAATTAGCATAATGTTAAGGCAACAACATCAACACCATCATTAATAACATGAGGTTAGTATAACATCAATGACAACAACACAAGGTTGATACATCATCTTCAACAACAACACTATGATGAAACAACAACAACATCATCAACAACAACACGATGATGAAACAACATCATCATCAACAACATGAGGCTAGAACAACAACATCATCAACAACACAAGGTTGGAGCAACAACATCATCAACACGAGGTTGAGATAATATCATCGTCATCATATAACAACAAAATGAGGCGGGTGTAACAACAAAATTTTGTGTTACTTCGAAAGTCCTTAGGGATATTCCCAGGAATCATAAGATTCCTAGGATATAAAATCCTAACGGAGCTACCATGTGGTACTCTGATAGATCATCCTTACCAGACCTTCGAGATCTGCCTAGGAATCATAAGATTCCCTAGGATTATAAAAATCCTAATGGAGCTACCACTACTGACCATGAATGACATATACATGCACATGTACTCTGATAGACCATCCTTAACGGACCTTCGGGATCTATCCAGGGATGATCAGTCCCCTAGGATATAAAATCCTAACTGAGATACTTGTTGTTGGTTAGGATACCATAATATCATCAACATCACTCCCCTTTTCAAGGGAGGTCCTTTTGGAATATAAAAATCTTGTCTCAAAAGTATTCAAACTTTACACGAGACAAAGGCTTAGTCAACACATCTACAACCTGCTCATCTATGCCAACATATTGGAGCTTTACAACTCTCCTCTTCACCATATCACGAATGTAGTGATACCAAAATTCTATGATCTTCGACTTATCATGGAACACAGGGTTCTCTGTCATATTTATACAACTTTGGTTATCACATAGAATCATGGTTGCTTCTATCTCAAGATCGAATAGAACTTTCAACAACTTTCGAATCCATATGGATTCACAACTGGTGGAACATGCAACAATGTATTCTTCTTCTGTCATGTTGATAGAAATATTGGATTGCTTCCTACTCTTCCATGAAGTCATGGCTAACCCTATACTAAAACAACATCATGAAGTGATATTTTTGTCATACAAACTTCTATCCCAATCTGAATCATTTTAACCAACCAATTTGAAGTCATGATCTCCAATATAACAAAGACCAAAGTCCAACGTAACCTTAATTTATCTCCTCATATGTTTTGCAACAATAAGGTGAACACGTCTGGGCTCTACCAGATACTGATTGAAGGTTCTCACAGAAAAAAAAATATATGGATTGGTGTTCGTCAGATACATCAACGATCCAATGATCTATTTGTATAATGTAGCATCAACCAATTCTGACGAAGTATCAACCATGAGCTTCAACTTTGTTTCCATGGGTGTGTTCATGGATTTACATTCCAACATATCAAACCTCTTCAGTATTTCAAAAACATACTTCCCTTGGTTAAGGAATATCTTCTTTGGGCTCTGCCAAACTTCAAGACCTAAGAAATAATGCATCATGCCTAGGTATTTCATCTCAAATTATGTAGCGAGCTTCTTCTTACTGTCAGTGATAAGATTTTCTTCTCTAGTTAAGAATAATTCATCCACATACAACAACAATATAACTGGCTCATCATTCATAACCTTGAAGTAAATGTTAGAATCATCTTTAATTTTGGTAAAGCCCAAGCTCGTCAGGAAATTGTCGATTATGCCATACCAAGATATAGGAGCTTGCTTCAACCCATACAAATCCTTCTTCAATCAATATACATGAGTCTTTCTATCTTCAACTTCAAACCCTTGAGGTTGTTCTATATACACTTCTTCTTCAACAACACCATTTAAGAAGATTGTTTTCACATCCATCCGGTGTAACTTACACTTCATCTTGTCTGCAAGAGCTATGATGGTTCTGATAGAAGTGTATCTGGCTACATGAGCAAACATATCTTCATAATCAATGGCTTCCTTTTGAGAAAATCCACTAGCTAAAAATATTTCTTTATGTTTTTCAATACTTCCATCTGCAACATGTTTTATCTTGTATAACCATTTGGAAGATACCACATATTTTTTCTTCGGCTTGGGAACTATTTCCCATACATAATTATTTATAATGGATTGGTATTCTTATGTCATGGCATCTGCCCATTCTCTCTTCTGAATGGATTCTTCAAAGCAAGTAGGATTTTTTTCTATAAGATCACACATCAAATCCATATAACTAGAAAATGGTTTAGGTTTCTTGATTTTTCTCATGGTTCCTTATGGGGCACCATACTTCTATCCATCTTGAATGATTTTCCTTGCCCAAGCTGGATTTATCTTATGAGAGATCATCATTTGGGGAGGTTCTTGAGATTCTATCATATAACGATCTTCTGGAATCTCATCATCTGGGGTATTTGTAACTTCCCTCACTGGTTCTGCAACTTTGGGAGCTACATGCTCTTCTTCATATACTTCTTCAAGTTGGCATCTTCTTGATTTCTTGGTTACTTCATCTTCATGAAAGGTTACATATCTACTGATATCAATATGATGGTAACCTGATATGTAAATTT
This sequence comes from Picea engelmannii, assembly GCA_009831015.1. Lineage (NCBI taxonomy): Eukaryota > Viridiplantae > Streptophyta > Pinopsida > Pinales > Pinaceae > Picea > Picea engelmannii. The sequence continues at coordinate 327,461 of ML793326.1, read as the reverse complement.
TGAAGGCCTTAGAGACCTCACAGTATTCAACAAATATTCCTTTCTTTCCTGAAGGGTCCAACTTAGTTCTCCTTTCTTTCGGAATGTGTACAAACACTGGACAACCAAATATCTTGAGATGTCTTACTTCTGACTTCTTTCTGGAGAACATTTCTTCAGGGGTTTTGAATCCAAGTGCACTATGGGATAGTCTGTTATGGACATACAATGTTGTTCTAGTTTCTTCAGCCCATAAGTGCATTGGAATATCTTGATCATGGATCATAGTCTTCACTGCTTCCATTATAGTTCTATTATTTCTTTCTTCTACACCATTTTGTTGAGGATTGTAAGGAGTGGTTAGCTCCCTCTTAACATTGGAATCTTTGCAAAATATTACAAATTATTTTAAGGTTTATTCTCCTCCATTATCTAACCTGAGTATATTTATTTTTCTTTCAGAGAGATTCTCTATCAAGGCTTTGAATTCCTTGAATTTTCCAAACACTTCATATTTTGATTTTAGAAGTAAACCCAAGTCTTGCGAGAATAATCATAAATAAATGACACATAGTATACATAACCACTAAGAGAGTTTGATGGCATTGGGCCACATACATCTGAGTTGATGAGCTCCAAGATTCCTTCTGCTTCACTATCACTCTTTGGGAAAGGATTATTTATGTTCTTTCCTTGTGCACATCCCTTGCACACACCTTCATGATCAGCCTTGAATTCTAGTAGACCTGTAACTATGTTACTTACATATGGTAAGGATTTGTAGTTGATGTGAGCTAGTATTCTATGCCAAAGTTCACATGGACTCTTAGTGGAGTGAGTCAAGGCTACATCTGAGTGATCTTTTAACTTATACAGGCCACCTTTTTCTGTTCCAATGACAATTGCATCTTCTATGGTTTTTCCTTTAGGCCACATAAGAACTTCACCATCTATGAAAGAAACCCCAAAACCTTTCTTATCTAAAGTTGAGATAGAAATTAAGTTCTTTTTCAAACCTGGTACATATAGTACATCCTTCATCTTCATTGGGATCCTTGAATCAAGTTTGTAAGTGGATTACCCCACTCCTTTGATAGGGTATTTGTAATCATCTTCAAGTGTAACTTTCTAGGAAAATTTATTTTCTGTAAGGCTAGATAGAATGTCTCTCTGACCTATCATGTGCTTAGAAGAAACACTGTCTATCAGCCAAGTGTCCTCTCTAGGTGACACAGATCCTGAGAGGGCAGAAAATAAAACATAGTCTTCAATATTTTCTTTAATCATCTTCGTAGGTGGCTCATCATATTCAACTGTATGGGCATGGTTTCTTTTGTTATTTATCTTCTTGTATTCTTCTCTTCTATCTGGACAATTCTTAGCAATATTTCCCATCTTGTCACAATGGTAACATTGATAAGAGGAGAAATCATTTTCTCGTCTTTGACCTTTATGCAACTTCTGGAATCTCCTTGGAGGGTGAGATTCTTTATGGAAGTCGACGAATCCCTTTGGGTAGTGAGATTACTTATGTGGGTGGGTGTCCTTATTGAAGTGAGACCTTTCATTTCCTCCTTTAGCATAAGAATCTAGGGCTTGATCTTCATCCCTTAATAGTATTGCTTCTCAGTTAGCTACTCTTGCTTCTTCTTGAACACATTCTTCCCAAAGACTGTCAAATTGTAGTTTCTCCTTTATGGCACAAATAGTTTGGATGAAGGCATCCCAAGGTCTTGTTAGACCATTAAGAGATGTCATTATGAGTTCATATTCATATAGGTTGTCTCCAATTTCTTCTAGTTGTTCCTTGAATTGAGAAATCCTAGAGAAATAGTCATGAATTGTTTCTCCTTTTTGCATCTTTGTATTCTTGAGTTGGGTTCTCAAGTTCATCTTCTGGTTAATATTCTTTCCTTCATACATTCTAGTTAGGGAATCAAACATCTATTTTGGAGTGTTCTTAGAAGCCAATTGAGGGATCAAATGATCTTTAATAAAGTCTTCAATGATTCTTTTGGCCCTAACCATATCCTTGTCGTACTTTGCTTTAGCTACAACTTCTGTGGGTTCTGGTACATTTTCCTTTATGAATTTTGCAAATTCATTCTCTTCAAGAATGAGTGTAATCCTATACTTCTAGGCACAAAAGTTATCCACACCTTCTAACTTATCAACAAGCTTGGTGCTTGTAGACATCTTGACCTGAGCTGGGAAAATGACCAAAAATTCAAACTGCTCATAAATTAAATCTTAACTTACCAGGAGGTGCATTGGGTTGAGGCAAGTAGGTTGGTGCAGTCTGTTTTTAGAAAATCAAAATTTTACCCCTTAAAATTGAGCCTGCACAAATCTAGATCGGTACTGGTTCTGGTTTCTTGGTTTTCTGGTACTAGTGAAAACTAGGGATTCACTTTCTAGAGGCTCTGACCACTGAAAAGGTGCGCTCAAGCTGACAATGAGTTTGCTAGGCTAGGGTGCATCTCCCTAGATGGTTTTTAGGATGAAATTCCATTCCAACAAAAAGCCCTAGTTTTCTTGTACGACAACAATGACGTTTTTGGTTACCCAATGAAAGGTGCTCTATTCAGTCAAGCTTTGATACCATGTTAATTTTATAGTTTCTATTAAGTTATTTTCAACTCACTAGAAAATAATATCATAAGCAAGATCACTGAAAGAAACACAATCACAAGGTACACAACATTTTATCTTGGGAAACCCTCATGGGGGAGAAAACCCATCAAAAAATTTCTCAATATAGATTGCCAATACAATGCCAAGATAAAAGACCAAACATTAGAGAATATCCAAGACTTAGATATGCGCCTCTCTCTTCTCCTTCTAACTGCAGCTTCCTTCAAACTTGTGCACTAGATGAGTGACTTGAGTGAGTGAGTGAATGAGGTGTTAGCCTCTCTTATTTATACTAGCTGAGGAGTGCTACAGTTGTGTCTTTTCATCAAGCAGGGCCAACATCTCCAACTAGTGGTTAAAACCACTTTAATTAGCCCTAGGGGCCGACTTCTCAATTAACATCATTTGATTAGGGTTTTACCAATCTACAAAAGGGGATTTGGTCACACATAAGTTTCAACATGATCAATCCACAAAATGGGATTGATCTATAATATAATAACTCAATTATATTTAGAATATTCTTCGCAGTTACAATATTTCAACAATAGCCTCTCTAGGTAAAATCCTCCGAGCCCCATAACCATATCTCATGTAGAAAACAATATCCAACTACACATAGAAATAAGACACACTTTTTGAACCTGTAGATAGATCTGTTGTACCTTATCACTGTAGACCTTCTTGGGAGCTTGCTTTAAGACTCTAAATACTTGACATATTCATCTCCTCAAGTTTTCATGGTTTTTCTCAATTGTACATGCCATGTTATACTTCTAGCCCACGTATGTATGTACCCTTCTCCACTACATCCTGCATACACCTAAAAAACTAGGGTTTTTTCAGTACTTCTACAATTCCAAAACTTTCATCATCAACCTTTCGTGCTACCTTAGACTTGGGTAACCCCAAATGTATCAATGAGTACCTGCAATAAAATGTACACAATAATAGATATTCAATGTGCTCGATAGGTGAAAATAGGAGAGCCTTGCTCTCTTATTTATACTTCCATGTAGATTCCTCAAGGGGTTACCTACTAACCAACTTAACCCAACTTCCTTCTTTTAGGGATAACCCACTTCTAACCACTTGTCCACTTATAACCGCTTTATCTACAAATAGTAAACTCTCCACTTCTAGTTGCAACTAATTTATTTTTAATTATTTTCTTATTGAAACAACTTAACCCATGATTAACTCCTACTTTCACCCACTTGACTAGTCAACTTCTTCTAGGAGCTTCTAGGATAATTTGACTTCTTTGACCTTCTAGATGACTCATGAGGGTTCTCCAACTTCACAAGGCCATAACTCTCTAACCGTGAGGAGTTATGTGACGTTCCACATATCAACAGAAATGGCATGACATGTACTATCCCTATAGAATAGTATTACCTACAAATATACTAATCTTTATACCATTATACATCAAAAAAAAATTGTTCCCTTAACCATACTGTTGGGGCTACTAGACTTTGCTATCAGACTTTCTTCAAGGGTTGATACCAATGACAACCAACCCAATTAATCAACATCTACAATAGTTAAGAGATATTTAATGCATGTTTATAATAATGTCTAAATCTACCTAAAAGAAAATCAGAAGGTATGGATAAGAGGTGGAAATTGAAGGGGGGTTAGTGCTAAACTATATAAGGGGAAGTAGGGCACAAAGAAGAATCAACAAGTCCATTTATGAATGATGTTATGTTTGGTAAATAGTTGATCATGGAAGGCTTTGTAAGAGTGGACAATGACCATATTAAGGGTTCCTTAGGATCTATCTAACCTTTTATTCTCAGGGCTTAATCATTCCTTCAAAATATGAGTCTTGAAAAGGGTTATTGATCTGAATAAACCTGACATCCTCCTCCTATAAGAGACAATGTCAAATGGGGATAAAATAGTTAGTTATCTAAGCGGTTTGCTTGGGGGTTGGAAGTTTAAATTATTTGATCATAGAGGCAGGTATGTGGTTATCATTAGGAAATTATACATATTTCTATGCCTTTGTTTGTGTAATTGGAAACTCAAAACCCTTTGTTGTGGAAAAGTACCAAAATTTGTTCTATATGACAAAGAGGACAAATTTTTCCTTGGTGAAAATTGCATGCTAGCTACACTAAAATGCACCCTCATGCCTGAAAACTCATTTAATTTGAGTGGTTAAAACTATAAATGAGTTTCTAAGCCATTTTACATAAGCATGTATACTTATTTTCTCGTTTGCATCCATAAAAGACTCAGTTGTACAAAAATAGGCAATAGATGCCTAGTAAAACCCTAGAAATGCACAACTTTTTGTAAAACGTAAGTCAAGGTTTTATTATACTCTAGATTTGAGTTGTACAAGTTGTTGGGTGTGTGTTTTATCATATTAGACCTTATCATGTTGTTAATTTTGCAATTGCAATTTTAAAAATGGTCGATGTGCAAAAGAGGCAAAGGTTTCCTTGTAAATTGGAAGGTCAAAATTGTACTAAGTGATGAAATCGAAATGCATGCCCAAGCTTCCTTGTAGCACCTATAATTGTTTTAAAAGTTGTTCAATGGATAATCTATATTTCATATTTACCTATGTCATCTAAAGGAAAATTTTATAACATAAGAGCTTGATTTCGGGCACCTAGATTTAGGATTTCATGTAAATCTGAAGTCAAAATTGCCTTAGAGTAAAATGCATGCCCCTGTCTCAATTTTGACCCAAATTGAGTGGTTCAACTTGAAGAAGTTGTAATTTTTGAATTTACACCTTGACATAGCCGTATATTGGCATTTCCAGACAAAACCTACACGATATGCATAAAGGATAAAAATTCCCTTGTAAAACTGAAGGGCCAATTTTTTAAAGTTGGTTATAGGAAAGTCCATGTACAGAGTTGGATAATCCTCCATAATTTAATATCTAAGTTGTAAATTGATTATTAAAATATTTTTAACATGTTTGTACAATTAGGAGTGCATTTTCACTTCAATAAGGATGATTTCTATTCACAAATATTGATGACCTTTTCTATACCTATATTTGTCCAATTTGAAACTGAAAAACCCTTTGCCCTACAAAAAGACCAAAAATTGTCTTCTAAGACAAAGAGGGAAAATTTTGCGTTGGTGTAAATTTTACCTTGGTGAATAATGCATTCTAGGATAGATCAAAATGCACACCTAGGTCTCAAAACACATTCAATTTGAGTGGTTCAAATTGTAAATGATTTGTTAAGTCATTTTCATAGGACTGTATACTTAATTTTTCATTTTTAGTCATAAAACAAGTTATTTTGCAATAATAGGAAAGCGATGCCTAGTAAAATCCTAGAAATTCCCAACATGTTTGTAAAATGTAAGCGAAGGTTTTATTATACCTCATATTTGAGTTGTGAAAGTTTTTGGGGTTGTGGTTTATCATATTATACCTATTCATGTTGTTAAGTTTGCAATTTCAAGTTTAAAAAGGGTTGTTGTGCAGTAGAGACAAATTTTTCCTTGTATTTTGGAAGGTCGCAACCATATTAGGTGACCGAATTAAAATGCATGCCCAAGCTTCTCTGTAGCTCCAAAAATTGTTTTATAAGTTTTAAAATGGATTTCCATATATTGAAAGTTTACCCATATCTTCTAAAGTGCAATTTAAGAACAAGATAGGTTGCTTTCATGCACATAGATTTGGGATTACATCTAAATTTGAGGTGAAAATGGCATTAGAGTAAAATGCATGTCCTAGTCTCAATGTTGACCCAAATTGAGTGGTTCAACTTGAATAAGGTTTAATTTTTTATTATACACCTGCATATTTCCTTATAGTAGAAGTTTCATACAAACACCTATCTCATGTGCATAAAGGATAACAATTGCCTTGCAAAACCGAAGGGCAAATTTGTTAAAGTTGATTATAGGAAGGTGCATGCCCAAAGGTGGATAAGCCTCCATAATTTAATTTTTATGTTTTAACTTGATCATTACAATAGTTTTAACATGTTTGTACAATTAGGAGTGCATTTACACTCCAAAAAGGATGATTTCTATGAACAAATATTCATGACCTTTTCATTAAATATAAAATGAGTATGTCAATATTATATGAAATATTACAACCTACATGGTTGTAAAAATGTTGTAGAAAAGCTACAATTGTGAATTTTTTATGATTAGATGATGTATATATAGGACAATGAGTAATTCATTCCTTAATACGAGATAATTATTCCTTAAGAAGAAAATGTATGCTCAAAAATGGAAATTATGTGTTTTCTGCTTGAAAACAGGGCATGTTGTAAAATGCACCCCCTTGAGTAAAAAATGCAAGCATTATGTTAGGATTTGCATGATAACTTCTTGAAAGCAAATTGTTAGGGAAAATTGTATTGTTATATTAATTATGCACATTATGCACATTGTCCTTATGAAGTTTCATGAAAAGGTGGCATTGAGGAAAATTCACACCCTGATAAGGAAAAAGGTGGGTTGTACATGTGTTGTTATGTCCCGAGATGGTGTAGGGTGAAATCAATATTTTTGGTTTGGGGTTACATGCATGAATTAATATGTATTGTTATATATGCAACTCTAAAATGATTTATAGTGATAGATGATAGATTAATGATTACACAAGTGAAATATTGTGGATGTGGATTGTTGTTGTAGATGATGTTTGAACATACCTTGGAGTGAAGACTGCAACCCTTGTGTTAGGATTTGCATTAAGTCTTCCTTAAATCACAATTTTATGGAAAATTCATATCTTTAGATGAATTATGCACAGTATTCACATTGTCCTTATGGAATTTCATGAAAATAGAACATTGAGGAAAATGCACGCCTTGTTATGGAAAAATGCAGGTTGTATATATGTTATTGATCCCCAGAATATGTAGGGTGAAATATACATTTTGGTTTCGGGTTACATGCATGAATTAATATGTATTGTTACATATACAACTCTGAAATTATTTATAGTGATAGATGATAGATTAATAATTACTCAAGTCAAGTATTGTGGCCGTGGACTATTGTTGTATATGAACATACCAAGTAGGATATTTGTGCAAGATTGCTTGCATATTAGGGTTTAAGACTATGTATGTATATAAATATGCAATCTTTGGAAGTTATATATATATATAATTTTCATGACATGAAAATTATCATTGTGGGGGAAATTGGGAAAATGATGCATTTGTAGATTGTGTATGTATTGTAATTTGTATGCACAATTATTGTTTTACAAGCCATATTCATACTTATAGTTATATCAAAATGTCAAGTACAATAAACTACTTATGTTTTACTCAAACATATTGCAAACAAGATGAGAATGGTGGTGTATAAGTGTATAACTCAATCTCAAGTAACTTTTAAAGTATTACATGCATTGGTATGTGACTATACACATTCATAGATGTCAATAACTACACACTCATAGATGTCATTAACTGCATAAAATAAAATACATTGTTAATAATTTGTCAGAATAATGATATATATTACATCTTTAAATATAATTACATGGAGTACATAGTATATAAACCAATGTTATTTTGTAACTACCCTAGGCTGTTTGAGAGGTTTCTACAAGCCTTGCTCTTGAGATGAAGAAAAATCTATAGAGACTCGCTTTTCTTTTGTAGAGGATTTTGATTGGTATGTAGTTGTAGTAGGCGCATGTTGTAATTGTTTCTCTAGATCTTTAATTTTCTTTGCATAATTTTGCAATCTCTCTTGCAATCTTGTTTTTTTCTTCTGCTTGTTTTTTCAACAAATCTATATTCTTTTCAAGTTGTTCATTTTCTATTTTCAATTTGGATCAAACGTCAACCAATTGACCCCTGATTTTTTGTACTTCATTCTCAAGCTCTTTGTTATCACTGTAATTTCATTCGCAAATGGTTACAGGAATCCAACATCTCCAAACACCCATTAGTTCATCCATGACCCAAAAAATGCATTTCCAAAGGGCATGAAACTATACAAATGGTTATGAAATCAGCATGCACTAAGGATACAAAGGAAGTGCATGCACGTGCAATAGTTGAAGAAATTTAGAAAAACACACATGCACTCGATGCGCGACTATGGACGCAAAAAGCCGTGCATACCTCAGAATGATGCATTTATGATTTTAGTCGGCCTTCCACCCACTTTTGGTTCATCTCCCAAGTTGATTTGACACCCAAATCCGAGCTGAATCCGAGTGGGGGGCTGGTAAAATACCTAAGGGTGCCCTAAAGAGCCCCTTGTTCACACTAAAGACTGGTTGAATGATGCCTCAAATATTTTCTATAAAAAGAGGTCATGGGTGCACTATATTTTCAATAACTCATTTGTATTGTTATGATGCTTATATTCTCTTAGAAGAACCTCTTTCCTCACTAGAGAATACAAGCACCATTTCATTTGGCCATTCACATCACCTCTTGAGTGAATGAGCTTTGGATTTCTTCACCATTTCCTTCTAGTTTGCTACTTGTAAGGAGAACTCAATCATCGGGGGTTCAAGAGCCCTCTGTTGGAGGAAGAGGGGACCCATAAGTCTCCCTTTCTCTTTGATGTTTTCCCACTAAGACAACTTATCCATTGGTGACATGCATGTTGTTTATTTTTTGTTCTATTTCCCTTATGCACTCCAGTTTAGTTTCTTTTATTGTTATTAGCTTAGTTATTTGTTTATTTCTTATGATTGATGTTTCTAACTCTTGCATTCACTTTTTTCTTGTCCATCTAACCCAACTGGACTTGTAAGGGTCCTTATTTTGCTCATTTAGGTGACGAAAGGGACGCAATAGATTGGCGACTCCACTGGGGAAAGGTATCAATTTCCTCCCCATTTGGGTTGTTTGAGCACTTATTTTTGGTTTATTTAACTTGTAGGAACCATAACTGACCCATGCCTGCATGCAAAAAGCTAAATTCAGAGCTGAGCTGAGAGAATTTCATCCGGAATTTTCTTCCTGACCATGTAACAAGAAGTGCATGGGTTTTTAACCTCACAGGAACGTCTTCCAAGCACGTGTGCCAAACTCATTGTGTTGCTTAGCGCATTCTGCACACCTGCGTCAAAAATTCATTTTTGATTTGTGCATTGGTGCCAAATGCGCCTCTGTCTACTCTACGATCCGCACATCTATCCAGAAAATCATACATTGTAAGCGTTTTTGTGATCTGTTGAAGGCCCATAGCCTTCTTAAGTTTGATTCTATGTAGATTGTAATATGCACCACACTTAGATTCCCTCTCCACATGAAGGGTTAGTCAAAACATAGGCACTTAGGGGGGTTAAAATCCATATTTATCCTCTTTTTTATTTCATTTTTCCACATGGATGGATTTCTTTGATTAAAGATAAGTTGGAATCATTCTATATCACAAATATAACCACTTGCATTGGGACCAAAAATTGAACATCAATCTTTGAATATGCTCTTCTCTCATGCCATAGAGCGATCTTGAGAATCAGAAAAACGATTGAAGGAAAATTTCATCTCCCTTAAAAGACAAAATATTTAGGAGAGGACAACAATCCCCCTCGAGACTCCTCTTAGTTTCTCTTTCAAAACAAATCTTAAATTTGTAAGGGCCCATACATGCCCACATGCTACAAATATAGGATAGTTTCGAATCTACTTTCTTAGATTACATCACTATGGAATTTTAAAGGTTTTGTAACAAGCCCATACATGCCCACATGTCCACAATCTAAGATAGTTGTTGAATTTTTATTAGATTAAATCACACTAGGGAGTTAAAGGATTGGTAAGGACCCATATGTCCACATTCTAGTTCTCTAAGGACTTTAAAATTCTGCAAGGTTGTACCAATGGAATTTAGTAAATTAGGTAATCAAGACTTGTAAGGACCACACAGAATCCACATGCAGCAAGGTGACACCTAACTTATTAAAATTTTTGGCACACTTTCACTTGTTCACACACAAAGTCACTACTCACTCACATAGTTTCATCTAGAATAGTGGAGGTTGAAGTAAGTTTCCTCCAAAGGGATCCCAAAATGCCCCACCCTTTTCTCGACGAAACTATCCAGTCCCACTTAAATTCACCGAGATTGGTTCACAACCCCAATCTCTCAAAAAACCACATCTAAATTTTTTCTAAAAACTCACTAAGTTTTCCTCCACAGGAGGTGCCAAAAGAATTCTTTTAGTCTAGGTAGGATCTCGGGGATAGGCATCCAAATAACTCCCTGTTATCAGGTTCTCACATCTTCAAACAATAGAAGTTGTCAAATAGGGAACTTTAAAATCTTCCAAGTCAAGTGTTCCTAACACCATAAGGCAGGGAGATACTCGTGAAGGGTTGAAGGCCGAGGTTTGGTTGTTTTTTGCATCCCCCCTTGAGGCACCCACCTCTTGGACGGGATCCAACCCATCACCCATTTATTAGGCTGAAAATCTAAGTGCCGCACTTTGACCGAGGTACCTAGTCACCAAATTTTAGGACATCTACCTAGGTGGCAATTGTGGGCTGCAATATCACCTTGATCGGATTTTGTGTGGCTATTGGGAAATATCACCAGCCCTTTCGGGATATGCCCCCTCTACCCCTAATTATAACTGATTGTTTCATCCTTCACTAGTTCCTATTCCGGTGGCTTCAGACCCCACTGTTGAGTGCTATTGGAAGGTCCAATGCTATTTTGAGAGGAAGGGCGTTACATCTTTTTAGGACACAAGCATTTGTTTTCTTTGTTCTCCCACGCGGACAAAATCTACCTACCCACATGTATGCTTCTTTATCAATTGATTTATGTATGATGCTCTTGTGATTACATGTGATTGTGAGATATATTGTGAAGGTACAAAAATCATAACAAAGACTCTTGTTCATTATTTCTCTCATCACCATTTGCACACATCCACTTTACTAGTCGGACATCATAGGGGACCCACAGAATCCCCATCATTCCAGATGCTTGCTAAACCTCCCTCCCATTCTAGGGGGAGTTCCTAGTATTTCCAACTCATCGGCTCCACATTGCCACACCCATGTGAGTGCTACCATCTTGGGATTGGAATTTCTTGGTTTCACTTTACTTGGGTCCACTTCCCAAGGTTAACCGTCCACTCGCTTTCCTTTACAAGGAGGTGGGGGGGACACTTCTTCCCCAGGATGAAGTACAACCCCACCTAACCCCCCTTAAGGGTCAGGTACCCAAAACACTCACACCATGGCTGGAGCTAATCCTCCACCACCACCCCAGATTCCATACTTGGCTTCCCTCAACATATTGAATATAACTAAACTCACCAATGATCCTATATTGCACGACCCCACATGGCCTGCAATGCCTACCAAACTCCCTTCATACATCCCCAAGTTTGAAGGAAAAGCGGGAGACGAACCGACCAACCATATCATGACCTTCCACTTATGGTGCTCTTCAAACAACATCATGGATGACTCCGTACAATTGAGGTTATTTCAATGCACGCTCACTGGCCCATCAACCAAGTGGTATGTAGAAGAAAAATCCGGGTCCCATGTGACTTTTGAATCTTTGGCCAAATCATTTTTGACCTTCTTTCAACTACCAATCCTTCATGACAATGGTCTCGAACTACTCTTAGAGTTTAAACAAAACTTTGCTACACACATCGCCGACCACATTCATGAATGGCATCAGCGACGTAGTCTATTCAAAGCTGAAGCCACCAAGCAACAATGCCTCAATTGGTTTCTCAAATCACTTTTTTCCCTCCTTGCCAAGGATGTGGCCATCACCTTCCCTCGGTATGAAGAAGAAGCCATCGACAAGGCTTAATAGTTCAAACTCATTTATTCACAGTTAGGATACTTATATATGGTACTACTTGATGCCTCGAGACCTCTTGCCCTTCGGTAAGGACAAACCTGGGATGTCTCACTCAATGGATGGATTGATTGGTACCACTACACACCATAATCCACACCTTCAACAACCACCAATGTATGGAACACCTCAATATCCGCCGGTATATGGAGAACCTCCTTATTATCCTCCTCCCTCTTATCAACAACCATACCCTGTTACCCTTCCTCCACCCATCAGTGGACGACATCCGACACCCACAATATGCCCAGTTTTCCAGCCAAGTTTTGGTACCCCCTCTACCTCAACTTACACCCTAAGAACTAGTGAAAGCACTATGCCTTCATATATACCCTACAAACCATTGCCACCAAATAATCCATACTTTCCATTTCCTGGCCCTCGACAACCCATGGCTCCACCACAAGGACACCCACATGCTGGGGTTAACTTTGTTCAACCCTCTCCCATTCAACAATATCAAAATTTTGAATAACTGAATACGAAAAATCCAACCCATCGAACAATGCCAAAAAGAAAGGAAAAAACCGAAACAATAATAATCCAAGACCAGAAGGGAACCATAACCACCCCCAACAAAACCAACCTACTAGGGGCAACCATAATCAGGGGAACCAGAACCCCCAAGGGGGAAATAACAAGAAATGCCAAGGGAAGAATAACAACAATCTTCAGAAAAACTTCCCTTGTGCCCTTTGCGGTGAGTATGGCCATTATACTCACCATTACCCTCAAATCACTGACTTTAAACAGATGAAAGAATCCAGAATTGGACCATGTCCCCCAACAAGGCTTGCCCCACCACAGGCCCCTCAACAATATGTGCAACAACCACCTCCAACCATGTTGCAAAACCCCATTCCACACCAAGGGATGATGAACCCCCGACATGAATGACATCCTGCCCCACCATATATGGGACAATATCCAAACCCCGAGACTCCTACCGATCACACTATCCTCCTCACTAGCGAGGAAGATGTTCTTCTAGAAATAGGCAACCGTCAATATAGTGCAACCCTTGACTTCGTTCCCACTACCTTGGAAGCAGTCCCAATCACAATTGGACCACCTTTGATGATTCCTTGCCCTAATACTGAAACACATCTTCATATTCCTCGCATCCCATTACTGTTAGAAAAACAGGACCGCTGAGCAATAAAATAAAACAAATGTTGAAACAAAACACATAAGATACATAATACAAGAGAGATATAGATTTACGTGGTTCACCCAGTGTGGGCTATGTCCACTAGAGAAATTTCCAGGTCCTTCCTTTATTATTATCCAACAAATGAAGGGATACAACCTACAACAAAACCCGCTGTAAATTCCTCTTCTTTCTCATAGTATCCTCTCTTAGAATACAATACTCGCCATCATACATAGCCACAATACATTTCCCTCATAAAAGAGGGTTGCCTTCTAGGGAAAAAAACCCTAACATAATTTCTACTGTTAGATCTGTGACCTTATAATGAACGGTCCAGATTTACAATGAAATTACAATATACTTTTACAAGGAAAATTTTCCTTCGGGGTGTAAAGTCTTCATGGGGTATAAACACAGCTGAAAAACAAAAGACCTCTGAGTCAAGAAGATAATCAGGCTCCACAACAAACAATCTCCCACTTGGAGACTGATCTCAACAACTCCACCACTGCTATATATGCTGGACTCTGAACCTTCTTGGACCTGGCAAATTTCTCATCTTCATCTTCATTCTTGAAGACTAACTGAAACTGAGCAAGAACTCAATTTCTCTCTAGTTACTCCCTTTGTTAACATATCTACAGGACTGTGGCTAGTGTGTATCTTTTCCAACTTCAAATGTCCATCTTCCAAGGTGGATTGTATGAAGTGGTACCTCAATTGTATATGCTTAGTCTTCAAATGGAAGGCTGAGTTCTTTGCAAGATGAATTGCACTCTCACTGTCACAGTACAACCTGCTATTCTCTTGCTTCTTTCCCAATTCCTCCATAAACCTTTGT
>ML793326.1:267161-310063 GCA_009831015.1 Picea engelmannii | reverse complement strand
AGTAACTGTATTAAATTCATTTAAATGATCTGCAACAGACCCACCTTCTGACATCTTCATATTAAATAATCTCTTCATTAGAAATACCTTATTGGACGCCGAGGGTTTTTCATATAGTTTAGCCATTGCATCCATCAAATCCTTTGTTGTCTTTTCTTTCGAAATATTGAAAGCCACCGATGCTGCCAAGCTCAGCCGTATCGTTCCTAGAGCCTTTTTGTCAAGAATCTCCCATTCTTCGTCCTTCATGGCCGTCGACTTCTTTGCTACTTCGCCCAATGGTAGGAATAGATCCTTTTGATATAAATAATCTTTCAAATGCATCTTCCATAACTGGTAGTTTTGGCCGTTAAACTTCTCGACCCTAAACTTTCAATTTTCCGACATTGCTCCCACTTGAACCAGGAACCCTCTTTTCCTGCGAGCTACCTTTCACTCTGATACTAGTTGTTAGAAAAACAGGACCACAAAGCAATAAAATAAAACAAATGCGGAAACAAAACATAGAAGATACATAATACAAGAGAGACACAGATTTACGTGGTTCACCCAGTGTGGGCTACGTCCACTAGAGAAATTGCCAGGTCCTTCCTTTATTATTATCCAACAAATGAAGGGATACAACCTACATCAAAACCTGCTGTAACTTCCTCTTCTTTCTCACATTATCCTCTCTCAGAATACAATACTCGCCATCATACATAACCGTAATACATTTCCCTCATAAGATAGGGTTTCCTTCTAGGGAAAAAAACCCTAACATAATTTCTACCGTTAGATCCATGACCTTATAATGAACGGTCCAGATTTACAATGAAATTACAATATACTTTTACAAGGAATTTTTTCCTTCAGGGTGTAAAGTCTTCATGGGGTATAAACACAGCTGAAAAACACAAGACCTCTGAGTCAAGAAGATAATCAGACTCCACAACTAACAATTATGTCGGAATATCGACAACCGTCAGGCTAGGGTGACTCACAATTATAGTCTGGTCGATGACTTGGCCCAGTCTCCTACCACCATGTCAATTTTAGAAGTTCTTCAAACCTGTCCTACTCAATGGAAGTCATTACTCTCCACCCTAGGGGCAGTCGACCCTACTGATACTCGACTCATCACATTTGATATTGATAGTAGGGAACCCCGTCTCCCCGCTTTGGTTTCTTTCCAAATACCAGTTAAAATATGGAACATTATAGTTCATCGCTGCATCATTGATGAAGGTGCATCCACATGCATCATGTCCAAAACCGTATGGAAAAAACTTGGCTCCCCCGAGCTTATACCATCCACCATCACTCTCATAACTTATGATGGACGCCCATCCTCTCCTGAAGGGCTCTTTCAAAATGTCCCCATTGAACTAGGGGGAAACAATATCCTCATTGACATTGAAGTTATCGATGCTCCACTCAATTACAACATATTGTTCGGACATAGCTACATGTACGCGATGAAGGCTGTGGCCTCTTCTGTGTTTCACATAATGATGTTCCCCCCAAATGAGAATATCATCACTATCGACCAAGTGTCACATTACGATCCCAACCCTTCCTCCAACATCGATAATATCCTACCCTTTGTCCACACTAATCCCGATGCCTACCCACTCAATGATATGGGTCCCATAATTTTCAAAGAACCATCCTTACTAGGGACATACCATGGAGCACCACTGCTCATACATCCCTTAGCACAAGTATGTTTCATCTCATCCAAAGGAACAAAAAGTAGAGATACCCTTCCTCCCACAGAAGCTTCCTTACTATCTGACGTCCCACTTGTCGTAGAGATACTTCCTCAGGCATCCCTCGAGGACTCTTCAACTCCCCCTGTTCCTGATTTCACCCTCCTCCAAGGCCACATCTCGGTTTGGGAGACAGTCCCCCAAGCCATAACTCAAATCCCCTTCTTTTACCCCCCATTGGGCATACAATCTTTCCAAGTAGATGCAATGATTACCTTTCCCAATATGGTGCTGGAAATTTTAGTATGGTATCTACATCCACCCATGATGGTCCCTCAACCATCCCTCCCTCCCCAAATAGAAGGAATCCCGATGCAGATTCCAATACTTACTCCAACTACACCACCCTCACCCCCACTTGCTAGTGCCACTACTACAATTGGGGGAAGAAGGAAGAAGAAATATCCCACTACTCCACTCCCCCCATGAGTTCAGCCTCCTTGTGCACCATGTGAGAAATATGGACACCCCACCAATAAATGCCTGTCTCTTCCCAAGCTACACAATTTAATTCAACTCCCTCAGGCAATGACACTACTTGTCACTTCCTCCAGTAATACCACTGCACCCCCTAATACAGGTAGCAAAGGAATGCAAACCAAATTCACATGTGCCATCTATTCAGCGTATAGCCATTACACCCACCATTTCTCGACATTACCTCAATTTCGGAAGACACTAACGACAATCCGCCAGAGATTTTAGCAAGAATCCCTTCCATCCACATCATCTCAGCCTTATGTCACTGACATCCACTATGTCGCAACCTCCATCAATGAATGTATGATATGTCCTTTCTCTTTATTAGATTCACTTGATCATTTCACATATCAATTTCCTATGATCATTGAATACAGGTGTCGCCAAATGGCCCTTATTCAAAATCCTACACCCCTCCCCACTGCCAGCATAACCAGTGATTACCCCTACTCCATCACCTGATATGGTTTATATCTTTTCTCCCGATCCCGAGGCACTTCCCATTCCTCTATGGTTCATAGATAGTCTCGAGGAGGATTTTTCCCCAAATCCCCCCAATTCTCCAATTCATTTCCCCACGAAAATTTTACGTCCGTCTACCATTTTCAACCCACAATATCTCAATATTTGGTTTATGTTGAGCGAACCCTTGCAACCCCCTTGCGTCATTCCCTCTACCTCTTCACCATAAGATAATCACACGGTGACAGTCACCAATGTTACTCCCCTGGATCCCTTATATTCTCGAAAATTCCACTACAATGAAAACATCCTCGAGGAATTAACTACACCTGATTTCCCATGGGATCTGCTCCATCATAGAGAACTCTTTCTTTCACAGGAATCCTTTATGCTTCCCAAACAAAACCCCATATACGAAATCGAAACCAAAGATTTTCTCCTCTCAGGGAATATAGATTGGTTTAATAATCCTATCGCTGCCCCGACACTTTTGAAGAAGGAAACATGGCCAACATTTCCCCCACCGTCAAAATTGATATTTCCATCAAACTTGGAATCATAAAGGAAATCACCATCGGCGCCGCATGCTCTCCCGAAGAACTCACAACTTACAAAGCTTTCTTCTAGGAATATCGGGACATTTTTGCCTGGTCATACACATAAATGCCTGGCCTTGATCCCTTTATTGTCTAACATCGTATAGACACATGGCCTAATATTACCCCTGTACGAAAAAAGCAATGCCCATTACACCCATCCAAAGCAGCAACCATCAAAGCCGAGATTGACAAATTATGCATTGCAGGGTTCATATACCCCATCACATATATGCCATGGGTCTCCAACCCCATCCCTGTTAACAAAAAACAGGGCACTATCCGTGTCTGTACGGACTTTTGTGATCTCAATCACGCCTGTCCCAAAGACAATTTTCCAACACCCTTTATCGACCAAATTATTGATGATTGCACCGACTACGAGGCTTTGTCCTTCATGGACAATTTCTCTGGCTACAACCAAATTCAGATTCACCCATTCGATCAATACAAAACTTCATTCACTACCCCTTGGGGTACTTTTGCATATCGTATCATGCCTTTTGGCCTCAAGAACGCTGGTGCCACTTTCCAATGCACCATGACATACATTTTTCATGATCTAGCTCAAATCATCCTCACCTACTTGGATGATCTCACCACTCGATCCAAGAAACACACTCAACATCTCGATGACTTACACACTGTCTTTCACAGGTGTCGTCAGTACAATATCCTCTTGAACCCTCTCAAGTGCGTATTCTGCATCACTGTTGGACGCCTCCTTGGGTTCATCATCTCCCAACACGACATCATAGTAGATCCCTTCAAGGTCCAAGCCATCATAGAAATACCCCCCCCTTGGAATTTACACCAACTGCAAAGCTTACAAGGCAAAGCTAACTTTTTACACCGCTTTGTCCCTGATTACACCACTTGTGCACACGGTTTACTTCGCCTCTTATGACACGATATCCCATTCCAATGGGATGAACATGCCTAAACCACTTTCGATGACCTTAAAGAGGCCCTCTCCAACTCCACATTGATTAGCCCAACCGACTATGAACGTGACTATATCCTCTACTTATCGGCCTCAACTGTCTCAGTAGTAGGAGTTCTCATCCAACTAGGGGATGATGACCGTAAGCATGTAATTTACTACATTAGTAAAAACCTTTCAGGACCACCCTTGAAATACAATCATGAAGAGAAAATCTCCCTTGCATTTGTCCTCGCTGTCCAGAAACTACACCATTACATCATGGCTTCGAACTACCAAGGTCGTAGTAGATTCCAACCCCATGCAATACTTGCTCAGTCACCGACAAATTAATGGCAAATTTGCCCGATGGATCGCCATCCTTCAAGAGTATGACCTTGAATTTTCAACACCCAAGAGAAAGAAATCCCTCGTCCTTATCGAACTCATTATGACATTTCCTTCCAATACTACCAGTTCTCCTGTCAATACAGACTTCCCGGATGAACATCTCTTTTAAATCCCCTCGGATGACCCCTAGTATGACGATCTCCTCGTCTACCTCCGAACATAGTGTTTTGGAAATCACCTTTCCCGAGATGATCATCGACGTATTCAACACCATCCCCCCCACTACCTTGTTATTGATGATATCTTATATCGACGAGGGGTCGACACCATACTTCATCGATGTTTTACTATCGATGAAGCCGATAGAGTCTTGAATGACTACCACAACAACACTTGTGGTGGCCACCTCTCAAGGATGTCCACTTCCCACAAAATCATTTGAGCATGCTACTTTTGGCCCACATTGTTTCACGATTGCATCCACACTGTGAAGCACTATGACAAATGTTAGCTATATGCCAACAAAGCAAGATCACCACCCTCTCTTCTCCACCTAGTCATTACTACCGACCCCTTTTGCAAATGGGGCATAGAATTCATGACTTGCAACCCTCCATATAGAAATGGACACAAATACATCATTGTGGAAGTCGATTATTTCACCAAGTGGGCTGAATCCATGCCCACCTTCAACAACACCACTAACACTACAACGCATTTTTTCTTTAACCACATCATCTCCCGCTTTGTAGTCCCACTACAGTTAGTCTCTGATCATGGGAAACACTTCAAGAATGAGATTTTCGTCGAACTCTCCTCCAGGTTAGGATTCCCCCACGAATTCGCCTCTCCATACTGCCCTCAGTCCAATGGACAGGTAGAGGCGGCCAACAAGGTCCTCAAAACCATGTTGCAGCGTATAGGTAACAAACATAAAACCAATTGGCACCATATGTTGTTTTCCGCACTATGGAATTATCACACGATAGTTAAAAATACCACTCGTTTCACACCATTTCATCTTGTCCATGGGGTCGAGGCCACACTCCCCATCGAGTGCGAAAACCCCACCTTGCGCACCACTATCAAGCTATTACCCGACACTGCGCCAATGGAGTAGCGTTTTATGAACTTAGATTCGCTGGATGAAGACCATCAGTCTTCATTAAAGAACAATGAAGCAACCAAAAAATGGTCGAAGACCACCTTCGATCACCATGTCAACCTTTGATCATTCAACAAAGGCGACCTCGTCCTTGCTTACAATATCGCGTACGATACCCTCGGCCATGGAAAATTTGAGTCATTATGGAATGGACCTTACATCATCCAACATTGCCTCACTAAAGGCACATACATCCTGGCCTCTCCTGAAGGTCACCCTCTCAAAGAACCCATCAACGGGTTGTACTTAAAGAAATTTTACACCTGTGCGTAACCATTCTACACTAGGCTTTTTCTTTTTGTACACTTTTTGTAGAGTTTTTAATATTCTTTTCCTCCATGCCTTGCGTCTAATATATCATTTGTGTTATTGACATATGCATCCTCCATCGGCCTACCATGTCGGTTACGCTAACGGAACTAGCCGTTGGACACATAATATTGCTTCGGTCGCTTGGGCCCTCTATACCCCCTCACATGAACTGCTCCACTCCAGCGGCATATGCCTGGGCTCCACAACCAACAACCAAGTTGAATACACAACCATCATTGGCCTCCTTTCCGAGGCCAGTCACCGCCGTATTCGTCACCTTAGTGTCTTACTCGATTCCCAACTTGTTGTCCTCTAGCTCAACAATGTGTACCGTGTCCGCGATCCTTGCCTCTTCCACAAATACCTGCAAGTTAGACTTTTATCTCAACATTTTGATTCAATCACATTTACACATATCCCAAGACAATGCAATCAAATAGTGGATAATATGGATAACCTAGTGTTAGATTGGAATTTATCACATCAAGTTACCATTACACATACATAACCTATCAAAAGTCTGTCACAACATATAAATTAGACATCATAAACACAAACATCAACACATGTGAACATCACAAGTTTCCCAAAATGTATATCCATATATATATATATCTCGATCAAATGTGCCATCAATGTTTACAAAAAATAGTACATGTACAATATCCGTAGGTAGGTGAACCACCTCACCCCTATAAATACAAAATCGGTGTCACAACACCATATACAAAATGGGTTCGCAAGCCTATATGAATACAACACTACACATACTAGAGGCACTCATGGCACCTCTAGGGCTCCACCACCTGGTCCTCTCTCTAGAGGAGGTGCCCCACCAGCTAGGGGTCCCTCAGGTCCTGGGGGTAGTCGCCCAGTCATAACCGCCCTTGCTACAGCTGCTCTGTGGATCAGGGTTTTGGACTTCGTCGGAAGGCCCACACACTACTCCAGGACTCCCTTGTCTTGGATACACACCCACATACCCTCAAGCACTCCCTGTAGTACCACCTCCAATCGTCGTCAAAAATCCTCGAACTCTCCCCTGGCCCTTGTTGGAGGAGCATGTGACGGACCTGCACCCGGATCATCAAAACAAAATCTCCTGCATGCTCTCTCATCATCGACCAACCTCGCACCATCCTCATCCCGCCACTGTCTCTCCCTTGCTCATGGCAGTCTCATAGGCCCCTGGCGATCCGATGCTCTGACCATCTCAACCTCCCACCCGCGAGGTCCCACATATTCACATACAACAAACAAGTGATAACATCAACATCCATCCATACATAAAGAATATGCTATACTATCTAAAACTATCAAAACATCAAATATATCACCATACCTCTACA
Organism: Picea engelmannii; assembly: GCA_009831015.1. Classification (NCBI taxonomy): domain Eukaryota; kingdom Viridiplantae; phylum Streptophyta; class Pinopsida; order Pinales; family Pinaceae; genus Picea; species Picea engelmannii. The sequence continues at coordinate 302,675 of ML793326.1, read as the reverse complement.
GTTGAACACTTCTCCAGGGGGTAGCACAATCTCTGGGTCATCCCATAAATCCACCCCACCATAGGGGAACTCGAGTATGATCTGTGGAATCTGACGCAACACTCGTGCAAGCTCGACCGTAAAATAATGGCCACCCTCCCCACCCCCATGATGAACCAAAATCGTCGCCCATCGCCTCAGTTGCGGCTCTCGCACACCAGGTGCGTCCAATAACACTCTTGGGTGCAACATCGACACCATCTCCAAAAACCACACTACCAAGATGGACCCAAAGGAAAACTCCCCTGAGTCTGTAGTCTGACACTTGTTGAGCTGCCCCACTGTCTTGGCATGTAGCATCAACCCCTAGGAAAAGTGCTCACCACTCAATGCCCTCTTCATGATCCTCAACTGACCACCACTGATCCACTGAGTAGCAAGAGACCCATAAACCCTCACAATCATCGATGCAATGCACCGATGCACAAGGGCATCCATCGCCCCTATCCTCACCATGAAGCTTGACATAAAGTCCTCTCCACTATAATAGGTCAGGGCTGAGATAGCCAACTATCCATCCTTGGGTAACATGGGCTCCGCCAGTAACAGAGTTCCCCGAAAAGGGAGCCCAGTCAAAAAATACACATCCTCCATCGCTGAGAATGCAAGATGTTCATCTCATACAATGAAACACTACAGATTTGGACTCCACATCAAAATCAAGAACTGTAATAGGTACTCTTGTGCCTGCACTAGTGAACACTAAAAAAACTTTAGCAGCCCACACACTGCCAAAGGGCCTAGTACATTCGGCTCTTCATCTCTCACCACCTCTCTCAGGCACACCCAGTCCGTCTCCCTCCAGTGGACTGACATCATCAACTGGTCACCTACATCCACAAATACAATATTTGATCAACCATCACAACCCATAAAAACACCAAAATCTCCAAAAAGATAAGTTTTTACACCCTTCAGCTTTGCCTCAAAGGCGCAACTTTTTTCCTCACATGCACGCACATATGCATGCCTATTCTCCCACAGTTGCGCACTCATGCATGGCTATCAACAATACAGGGGTGCACACATGCACCCCTATCACACACACAGGTGCGCATCCTAGCACGCTTGTTCTCTACACAGTTGCGCATACATGCACAACTGTTAGGAACACAGTCGCGCATGCTTGCACTGCTGTGCTTTGAATAGGCACGCATCGAATGCGCGAATGTTTTCCCCATTCAGGCACCCCCATGTGCGGCTGTCCCAATTACAGTCACGCACTCGTGCACATGAATCATTGGATCACCCACACACTGGGGGCCCACCCTCACAAAACCCCCTTCTACGACCATCCGTACAAGCCCTACCCAAAAAATAAATCCTAATTACTATGCAGGAGGATACGACCACTAACCTGACACTCGCTAATCCTGAATCGACTGGCTCGATCTCCCGAAATCTACAAATCTCCTTTGAAACCTCTAGTCCAATCACTTTGACAACAGATACAAATGAGGTGGCATTGTGGGCCCTACAACTATATATAGTCCCTTTGCCAAACTTCAAGGATCATTTCCGGGAGCTCCGAGCATCTGTTTTTCGATTTGTTTTTAGCCATGGGATTAGGATCCCACCGCCTACACATTCACACTCCCCGAGACACCATCCATCCTCAGCCCCCGGGGAGCATTTTTCTCACATCACGCCCAGGTACGCATGCTCATGTTCAAAATTATCAAATAACGGTTATACATTCTTTATCTTCAGATATTGTTCACGTCGGGTATTCGGTTTTAATATGTGCAGGTACTTGGTCATAACAACTCAATGCGCAGCCCTTTCAGGTATATGATCAATACTGGCATGTAATCATTCCCTTTGAATATCAATTGCATCTCCCAGTCACATCCTATGATATTTTCCTCTAGGGTCCCCCCATCCAGCTCTGCAGTACTCACACCTCCGTTGCATTTCAGTACTGTCAACCGGTATCACTCTCTCCCACATTATTTGTATCCATCGTAGTCCCCTCTGGCACTTTGAAACTCATGCTGTTTTCAGCCCCCTAGGGATGGGAGTCCTAATAGTCTTTGCATTCTTGAAAATCAGCCGCATGCTCCTTCTCCTCATTTTGCTAGCTTCCCCATAATGGACTCCTGAGTAATCTCATTCCAATTCACATTTGACTGCACCTCCATAGTATCATTATCCCTCCATCTCATCCACCATCATTTTTCTCATTTTTAGATTGTCCTCCACTCATTTACCTAATACATAAACCCACCTATGCCCCCCCCCCACCCTCCACTTGTTTTCCACAACTACTTGAGCCCTCACCAGACAAACCATATTACATTGGGGCACCCGTTTCTATATCTATACACTTGTCCCAAATTATTCTTTATTCATTTGGTAATTGTCCAAAGCCTTTGTTTCCAGCATTTACATAGCTTTGTCATCACCCTTGGCGACCTTCTTTTTCTTGAAAAAGAAACCCATGTCGCCCTTGGTTGGGGAATTCATTATCTTCTACTCCTGTTTACATCATCCAAAAACCCCAAGTATCCCACAATACATGTACCCCTAATCTTTGAGTTTGTCCACTTTGTCCCACCTCTGGCACAACTTAACCCATGTCTAGTCGTCCCCCTGACACTAGACCCAGTTTCATGGTTGTTGCCACTCATACTTCACATATATACCCAACCAAGGGTAGTCTTGAGTCTCACTGCATCTTGACCTCACCCATGTACCTCATCAGTTCCTGATCTCATCCAATGGATTTCATGAAGCCCTTTGCTTCTTGGAGCCGCGTCTCCCTTTCAGTCGACATCAACATATTTTCCAGAAGGGCGAAAGTATCTTGGCTCTCATTACCTTTACAATGAGGAGTCTTGGACGACACATAGAGAACCATCATTACTCTTTGCTGTCGTTTACCCCCATAGTATTCAACTTCAACACCATCTCATGCTACGATGGGTCTTACTTTGCGACTATTTGCAGTTGTTTTATCTTCGCCGAAGACCTCTGAAATTTGATAGGCTATCAATGTCTTTGTATCATCAACACTTCTTACAGGTTTCATTGCCTCTTTTCAGAGTTTGTTCATCATTAGAATTGTCCTCTTCCATTATCAAACCGCCCCGGAGGGCGTTTCATTTATCTACATCAACATACAACTTCAATTACTGTCTTACACATTTTTGAGTTACATGACACGAGCATGGGGCATGCCCGCCTCGTTTGTACACAGTTTTATTTTTCCACACCTGGCGAAAGGTTTGGGTCCCACAGTTTCCCCTCTCCCTCCAATGGGTCGCTCTTGAAACTCCCCTCAACACCCTTTCTTACAAAAGTACTCTCAGTAGAAGAAACATTGATGTATTTTGGCTATATGTATGCTCCTAACCTCACACCTCAGGGGGCATCTGTTATCATTGAAATTTTGTCCGCAAATGGTTACAGGAATCCGACATCTCCAAACACCCATTAGATTATCCATGGCCCAAAAAATGCATTTCCAAAGGGCACAAAACTATACAACTAGTTATAAAATCAACATGTGCTAAGGATACAAAGGAAGCACGCACATGTGCTATAATCGAAGAACTCCAAGAAAGCGCACATCCACCCGATGTGTGACTGTGGATGAAAAAAGCCACACATACCTCATAACGACGCATTTATGATTTTGGTCGGCCTTCCACCCACTTCTGTTTCATCTCCCAAGTCGATTTGACACCCAAATCTGAGTTGAATCCAAGTGGGGGGTTGGTCAAAGACCTAAGGGTTCCCTAAAGAGCCCCTTGTTCACACTAAAGACTGGTTGAATAATGCCTCAAAGCTTTGCTATAAAAAGAGGCCATGGGTGCACTATATTTTAAAAAATTCATTTGTATTGTTATGCTGCCTATATTCTCTTAGAGGAACCTCTTTCCTCACTAGAGTATACAAGCACCATTTCATTTGGCCACTCACATCACCTCTTGAGTGAATGAGATTTGGCCATTCACATCACCATTTCATTCTAGTTTTCTACTTGTTAGAAGAGCTCAATCATTGGGGGTTCAAGAGCCCTCCCTTGGAGGAAGAGGGGACCCATAAGTCTCCCTTTCTCTTTGGTGTTTTCCCACTAATACAAATTATCCATTGGTGGCATGAATGTTGTTTATTTTTTGTTCTATTTCCCTTATGCACTCAAGTTTAGTTTCTTTTATTGTTATTATCTTAGTTCTTTGTTTATTTCTTATGCTTGATGTTTCTAACTCTTGCATTCACTCTTGTCTTGTCCAACTAACCCAACTGGACTTGTAAGAGTCCTTATTTTTCTCATTTAGGTGACGAAAGGGACACAACACTCTTTTCCCCTCAAATATTGTTTCTCTGATGCAACAGACAAAATTGGCACCGCCTCAATTATTGTTGTACTTTGTAATTTCTGTTGCAAATCAACAATTTGGGATTTCAACATTTGTATCTCCGCATCACATCCAAAGTGATGTGCCTTTCAGTTCCGCAAGAGTTCATTATTGATCCCTTTAATATTTTCATATCTCTCAGCTATCATCATCTTCAATGATTCCACCATTGGTGATGGGGCATAGAGATCATCTAGAGCACTACTTAATACTTTAGCTTCCTGATACATATTCTCTTTTTCTTATCTTGACTTTTCCAAGTGTTTTGAAGTCATTTTTTTTTGGACTGCCCTGGATTATATCTTTAACCTTACCCATACCCTGAAATTTACCTTTATCCTGATGTTTTCCACCTTCTTTGCTCTTACTTTCTATTTCCTTTTCAAGTTTTTTACTCTTCTCTTTTGCAACACTGCCCTTAATTTTACCTTTTCCCTTATCCATACCCTTACTTTTTCCTACATTCTTATCATTTTCACCTTCTTTTGTAAGAATTTGTATTTCTTTTTTAAGTTCTCTAATATTCCCATTTTATTTGAGAACTGTCATGTTTTTCTAATTCAACTTATTATCTTGGTTACGATTTTCTTTCTTCAAATTGTCCAGTTTGTTCTTATATTCTTCAATCTCTGAATTATGCTTATGATGTAGTTGTATCACTGTATTTTCAAATTCAAATTTATAAATCTGAATAAGTCCCTCATTCTCCTTCAAACTATTTTTTAATCATACACCTCTGGATTACTTGCAGTATTCAATGTAGGTATTTCCAAAACCTTTGGTCTGTTTTTCAATTCTTCTTCAAGATTTGAAATAGTTCTTGTATATGTAGCCAATGTAATTTCGTACTTTTCCCTGGAATCATCAATATCCCTTTGAGATTCCTCTATAACGAAGGATACCTCACTTTATAATCCAACTACAATATGATCATTTCCCTGTATTTTTCTTCTTGATTCTTGTATTTTCCTTGCAATTTTATTTTCTAGATTTCTAATTTTCTTCGAGCATTCCATATTAACGAAGTGTTTCATTTCACACTTTTCCTTCCAGGTGTATATAAAGGAAGAATCCTCCATTTCAATAAGTTGTTTGTAATGCATCATTCTATCCAATGCCCGAAAATGATTCTGTTATCAAAAATGTGTGTTGGATTGTTCACATTTGAACTTGAAGAGGTAGAATAAATGCCCATAACAAGGACATTATACTCAATTAATGTCATTTTAGGAGGAATTCTATCAAGTATAGTTTCTAAAGTATTACAAATATCATCATTTCATGTTTCCATATAATGGTCCATACCTCCCTACTCCTCGGCTTCATTTATAGATTCATGTAGGTCTCTTAAAGTTCTGACGACATTAACTTCATCTTTGGAAACTCTATTAAAAATTGTTTCCACACCATCAACTGTCATCTATTCGGGTACTTCATCAATGGTTGTGTTTGTTTTTGATATCCTAATGTAGGTTTTAAGAGGGTTTTTTTGGTCACTGGGTTGATATAAATCAATAATTTTTTGCAGTGTTCCTGGTAAACTAAACTTAATCTTGTTTTTTTTACTTTCTTCAAGGGCATGATGTAATTTTTTATCTAATAGATGAGGGACATCTACGACCCTGTCTTCAACACAATAAATGACTAGCCTCATGCAGTCACCAGAAATATATGTCTTTGTTAGGGACCTAACCTCCATAATACATCACATAGATAGAATAATATATTTCCATGTAATAAAGGCCAACATTAGTTAATAAGGCCTATGCAATAAATTGGAATAAGTCAATGTAAGAAGACCTAATAAAAGTTTCCGCTTCTAGAAGGATATCCCTCTAGAATGGTCTTTAGAAGATAGAATTAGTATAAATAAGAGAAGGAGACATGATAAGTTTTGTCTTTAGAATTATTGTAATAGAGCGTTGCTCTGTTGGAGGTTTCCCCCTCAAAGAGGAAAGTGAACATTGTTTCATATCAATAAAGTTATTATTTTGGTGTTGTGGTTTCATATATTGTGTTGTTCCGCTATTATTCTTTGTAGTATTTATGTTTTCTACTATTATAATAGATCTCGTACCTTATAGTCTTATAATGATTCATAATTGCCCTAAGGAAAATTTGAATCAAAGACTTGTATAGTCCTTGGGGAACATCTATAATTCTTAAACCGTTCATGGGAACATATACCTTTTGCCCACATATTTTATTGGCCATCTCCATCTTTTCTACCTTGGGTTTTTTTTTGGAATTAAATATTTCTCCCCCTCTGTGTGGAATTTTTGTTTCTCTTGAAAGAAAATCAACATCTAGGTAAACTCTCTAGCCAAATAGTTTCAGTTCCATAGTTATGTCATCATAATTAGCTATGGCCATATATCTGTTGGACAATTCATTGTGTCTCTCCATGCTTCAACACACTCTTGGAATTTGTTGACATTGAACTTTTCATCCTAGGAACCACATGTTTCAATTATTGCACCTATGGTAGAGGATGCCCTTGTCTCAATTGTGACCATGGTTTTACGAGTTCAAAGTTGAAATGATTTTTTGTGGAATGCAAGCTAATAGGAATAAATGTTGACGAATGGAAGTCGTGGAATTCACGCTCATGCTGAGGAAACCCTTGGCATGAAACTAATTTTTTTAAAAATGATTTAGGGTTATATTGGTATATTTTTCTATAAACCACTTTTGATAATAAAAGTAAATTAATATTTATAGATAAGATATTATTTATTACAAATAACACTTCTACATGGGTTCATGGTTGTTATAAGATATGCCATAAAAACATCAATCATACACAATGGATTAACATCCATTTTCATTCATCTTCCTATGCAAGTCATTCAAATGGGCTAAGGAAGAAGAATTTAGGGTTTAGGAGAGCATAGGGTTGCACAACATGTCTAGGGCATGCATTTTTATAGTGTGGGCGTGCATTTGTCATTAACAAGTTAACAAGGTGTGCATATTCCTCCTTACTATCTAAACATGCAATCACATGCCCTCAACATGCAATTTCAACTTGATACATGAATTTTTCCCTTACAGGGCGTGCATTTTCCTCAATACTCTATTTTCATGTAATTTATTAAGGTTTTTACCAACACAAGGCATGTATTTTTCTTCCTAGGGCATGCATTTGTCATTTGCCCTATTTTCATGCATTAAGTTTATACAATTTTCATTTTGAGGGCGTGCTTTTATCACCATGGGGTGAGAATAATTAATTTGAAGGAATGTGTTTTTTATAAGCCAATATATCACTGATATAATCATACCAATTTCACCATTGGACATGCATTTCCCTCGGTCTGGCATGCGTTTCAACAAGGCCAGTTTTAACAATTTGACCTATTTGTTTTACAAGGCAGGTTTTACCCTTTATGCATAGAAGAAGGTTTTTTTTTTTTTTTTTTTTTTTTTTTTTTTTTTTTCTTCTGAAAATTCCCACTATGTCCTCTAAAATGAGAGCGTAAGGCAAAAAATATTTTATGCCTTATTGTAGGATGGGTGTGTTACAATTTCCCACCCATCCAATCCTCATTGTTTCCTTTACTAATTTTTTATTCCAACCATTTGGAAAATAATGAAAGAATTAAGTGGGTTTTTTGTTGTTGCATAAAACCTTAGTTCAAGCTTCTTATAGTCTCCACATCTAAAAATGTGCACTCACACGTAAGAAATACATGTTTTTCTTTTAAACTTTAATTTCTACCCTTTTGTAAAATGCACGCTATGATTCACAAAAATGCATGTTCAGGTCTTAAAACACCTCCAACTTGAGTGATTCAAGTTGTTGTTGGTGTATTAGATAATTTAAATCTATGAACATATTTTTATTTCCATTTTCAAACACAAATGTGACAGCTTTGTAAAAGAGTAAAAATATGTCTTGTAAATTGAAAGACCAAAACAGTAGAAAACGACCTAATGGAAATGCACTCCCATGCTTCTATATAGCTTGAAATTTAGTTATAGGAGATTTGGGGTGAATATAATAACATTATAAATCTACCTATGTCACCCTAAGTGCAGTTTCAAATGAAATATGACTTCTACCTTGAACCAAGACTGAAGATTTTTTATAAAATGGAGGGTAAAACTATCTTTATGTAAAATGCATGTCGAGGAATCATATGACCTCCAGATTGAGTGATTCAAATTGTGGAGTTTGTATTTTATTATTTTACATATTTTAATACATTTAGTTATTCATTTTCAAATGAAAAACCATCTTCTGTGCATAGAGGCTAACGACTTCCCTGTAAATGGATAAGAATGCATAAAGGGAATAATTCATAATAAATCTTGAAAACAAGGCATGATGAAAAATGCATGTTGGCCAAGAAAAATCCATGCATGCAGTTGGTAATTTACATGTTACAAGTTGCAAGACTGTGTATATGTTGTAAACCCTAAAGATGGTATACTAGGGTGATACCTCAAGTTTTTTCCATTTCCCTAATTTTAACAATATTGGATTTTTACCCAGTGCCAAAGGTTGGAGGATGCATGTCAACCATTTAAAAAAAATGCTTACAAATGTTGGAAGGATATCCTCCAACTTTTTGAAAAAATGGCAACCATACAATTGTTTCCCTTTCCTTTAATTCCTCTCACTTTTGGTCATAACTCCTCTTCCTTTCTATTATGTGTATTATGTTTTTTGGCCTATAGAAATTCATTTACATATGTGAAAATGGTAGAATGTATTTGTATATTGTACTTATATTGCTTCATTGGATTTTGTTGTAAAATTTGATTACAATTCCATATAACATTACTCCAAAGGAAAATGATAGGATGCTTCAAAGGTTATTTGCGGCATTGGAAACAAAGGGTGATAGGAAATGTTATTTCCCTTGCAATCAATGCAGGGGCTTCAATAGAAGAATACTTTTAATAACAACAAATGAAATGCATTGTAGACAATTTGGACACATTGAAGGGGGGTATGAATATCGTCCCTTGGTAAGTTAGTACTCGTTGTATGTTTTTGTATTGATTTTGTTCATAGAACTTTCTATCCTTTCAATATTCATTGCATACACTAATATCATTTGATTGATTGTAATTATAAAGAAAGGGTGTCCTAAGTGTGATCTTGGGAATGTGCCAAGTTATAGTAGAAATCTTGTTGTACACAATTAGGAAGATGGAGTGAATATTGGAGATCAAGTTAGTCCTATGAAGAATATGATATTGACAATGGTATAGTTGAGAATGATGATATAAATTTATTGATCCAGGACACATTTTCTCCAATGGATGGAAATTTTGATGATATTCATGATGTACGTCTGATTGAGAAGTCGTGACAACCCTTTTCAGAAGGCTTGAGGACAAATATTCTCTCTGCTATATTGTTGTTGGTGAACTTGAAGGTATTGAATGGTTTTCAAAACACTTGTCTCACCCAAATCCTAAGGTGTGTAATATAATTGGTCACATATACATAAAAGTACTAATTTTGTTTTGTTTCTCTATTCTTAGTGTTATTAATTATTGTGTAAAATATAAGGATGAAATATTTAATATTAATATTCTTTATATTAACTAGTTATATTTTGCATTGTAGATTGTTAGGTGAATTTCTCCTACCATCATCAAATATTATATATTCTACCTCACACATACTAAGCATTATGTACCATTATGAAAGATATTGGAATGGAGTACCAAGTTATTGATGCATGTCCTAATGATCATATTGTTTATTATGGACAATATGCATTGAAAACGAAATGTATGTAATGTCAATCAGTAGATATCAAACCGATCTAGTAACACACCACGTTCCTTGCAAGGTTGTTCGTCATATTCCCATAATTCCACGTTTGCGGTGATTGTTCAGGTAGAAAAGCATAGCACAATTTATGGATTACCGTGCACGAAACATAAGTGAATATGGTGTTCTTAGAATGCCTACATATGGTTTTGCATTTAGGAACATCGAAGATAGATGTCCAATTTTTAAAGAAGTACCTCATAATTTTAGGCTTTCATTGGCAGCTGACGATGTCAATCAATTTGGTGAGCTTGGGTCTATTTACTCAATGTGGCCTATTTTTGTTATAAAGAATAACCTTCCTCCTTAGATGTCAATAAAGAGGGAGTACACAATGTTGGCAATGATTGTTCCAGGTATTTGTTTACAATAATATTTTGAACGCAATATTTAATTTGTCTTGATCATTGCATAATTTATTATATATACATATATACAAAGTAGTAATGATGTGTATTTTCAATCAATTAAGTAAGTACCAAGTTAAATATATGAATGTATATATTGATCCTCTTATCGACGATCTACTAAATTTATGGGTTGGAATCACTACATACGACATCTCTAGACCAATAGGGAAAAATAAATTTCAATTCCATGGAATACTTGCATGGACAATTCATGATGTGTCAAGGATAACACATTTTTTGTGGTATGTAATGTACTACTACAATTTAATAGTATAAATATTTTTAAAAATATCATTCATTTTTTTTAAATACTTCCTTGGCATATAATTGATACTGACATTAATCCATATGTTGTAGGCCTACAAACCAAGATTAAATTTGCATGTATAGTATGTGGTCCTAGGATGCAATCTCCTCGTTCAAGAAGTGTAGGAAAGAAGGTGTTTGATGATTATAGGAACTTCTTCACTAAGAACCATAGGTATCGAACTACAAAAACAAATCTTTTCAATTTCAAAGAAGAGACCAGAATAAAACCACGAAGAATGACACCTCACCTATGGAAGTTGGAATATAATAGAAATCGTCAAGGTAAGAAATTAGTCTATGTATCATATATATTAATGTTTTACAATTATAATTTGTATTGAAATTTGTTTAATTTACCTAACAATTATTGTTATAATATCATTTATTTTTCATAAATGTTGTCAAGACATTAATGGGTTTCCAAGAGGAATGAAAACATACCCTATACAATTCAACGGGTTTCCCTACTATGAGCACCTACAAATAGCTCATGTGTTTGATACAATGTATATTGAGAAAAATGTAATAGAAACATTATGGAGAATATTATATGGAAGGAGTGACAAAGAAAAAATTGGAAAAATTTGTACTAACATTCAAGAATTCAATCATGCAATGAAAAATGTGATTAATTCAAATAGTGATAGACATCGAGATAGTCTTCCATGGTTATTTACAAAGCAACAAAACAATGTTGTAAAATAGGTCATTGGGAAAATTAAATTTCCCACAGTATTTTCTTCAAACATAAATAATATCTTAATGAAGAAAGGTGAATTTGGTGGGGTAAAAACTCATGAATGGCATACCTTCATTAAGGTAATTATTTTGTTATATTCTATATTGGTATACATATTTTTGGTATTTTTGTGCTTACTTTTTGTTTACAATATGTTGTACCTCTAATGTTTATAATGATTCCTTTTTTGTTATAGTATGTTATACCTATATCTCTTCCACACAACCTTGACAACAACAAAAAACAAGTCATATATGACATTGGAAAATACATGAGGTAAGTAACGATTTCTATGAAAAATATCCGTTGCAGAACTTGTTCACATGTGTTTTACTTGTAATGTATACACTTAAACTTACATTCATTTGATTTCATCATGTGTATGTTGTTGGCATCTAAATAAGTCCATAAATAAGATATAAGGTATTCGAGAAGAGATCTTCCTCACCTAATGTGTGAAATGCAAAAGTACCTACCTCTGACATTTTTCAATGCACAAGAACACTACCTCATACACTAAGTTGAGGAGATTGAAATTTGTGGACATGTACAAACAAGGTCAATGTGGATGGTGGAGAGGCATTTGAAATCATTGAAATCCTTTGTTAGACAAAGATCATGTCCTGAGGGTTCTTTGGTGGAGGGATATATGATATATATCTTCCTAAATTAGAAGCAAATATGAATGTTCATCTCAATTGGGATGTCAAATTCATCAACAAATTTGAAGGGGAGGTCCTATTGGGGAAAGGTAGAATGAACAAATTGAAAGGTAATTAGATCGTAGAGATCTACAATAATTTTGTTTATTCTGTTTTATCTATACTGTACCTATTTAATTTTTATTCTTCCATCAATTGTTAAGCTTTTCCATGGTACCTAATTATTGATGAATTGTTATTTTTTCATATAGTTGGTCGAGAGTGGGGTGCACTACATGTATACATTGCAAACAATCTTGATTGGATGAAGGAATGGATAGAACAATGTATACAATATTATGGTAGGTTATCATGGGAAGGGGTCGCTACATTGGTTATAGAATCTTGTTGTAATCAAGATACAAGTATTACATGGAGGGATTGATTTAGCATATGGTTTAAAAGATAAACATGAAAGCATATTCACCCACAATTTTTACATATTTTCCATTATATTAATGTATGTTGTCTGTTATTTTCTTAAAATAGTTACTAATTCTAAATACGTTAATTATTTGACAATGCATTTTTTACATGTTGGGAATAATCCAATTGAAACACCACAAGGCTATGTGGTGCAATGGCCGTAAATTTTGCATCAAAAAGTTGGATGAAAAGAAAAAAAAAAAACTTTGATTTTGGCATAATTGCAGTATTTCAGGTCACTAATGTTTCATGTAGAAGTGACAGGCATCCAAAGGTATCTAAAAATATATACTATGGGTATTTGAATGATATACTTGAAAGTGACTTTAAATCCTTTAAATTAGTCTTTTTCGAGGTCAAATGGTACAGGTTACGAATGAATCAACGAGATCCTCAAAGAATTTTTATTGAGCATGAGAATGGATTTATCATGGCCAATACAAGGATGCTTGAGTCGGGTACTAAGATTTATGTTCTTTCAAGCCAACGTGAGTAGGTCTTTTACTCAAATGTTCCAGGTAAAGCAGGATGATTATATGTTGTTATATATGATCCAAGAGGAATACATGTTAAGTATACTGTAGTGGAAGAAGATGACATTGAAGAAGAAGATGATGCATAGGAGCAAGTAGATGTGTTAGACGAAGAAGATGAAGAATTTGAGTTAAATGTAGTTGGAAATATTCTTGATGTTCATATGAATAATGAAATTATAGAAAATGACATTGATGATGATGTTGCTTTGCCCAATCCTTACGATGTCGATTCTGAACCAGATTCTGAACTGGATGATATGGATTTGGAGTTAGACGAAGAAGAAGATCAATTATATTTAATTGTTGAAATGTAGGTTAGGGTATGTGATTATATATTTTCTATGACTTGTTCTCTATAAGTATTTTCTTATATGGGTTAATTGTTTCTTGTTAAGTTTTATTTCATATGCTTGTATGTATCATTGGTTGGTTAGAGGTCATTGACCTTGATTTATTTCATAACCCACCAACCTATATCCTCCTTGTTGATGTTTGGACAACATTGGGAAGACAATCTCCCAGATTAATAATTAATAATATAATTATTAATTATTAAGAATATTATTAATACATATAATAATAATAACAATTATTATAAATAGTTATTATAATTATTAGAGATGCATTATTTCATGGATGGTCACCATATGTGCATTTAGGTTCTCTATATATTTGGCACATCCATCGTTGTAATAAAAAGAATCTCATATACAATATTATATCATATATCATCTCATATAGAAAAATCAACATGGTATCAAAGCCTAGGAAAATGAGAGTAGAGTAAAATGTTGGGAGTGTTAAATTTATGGGGTTGTTACAATTTCTATGTACAACATATTTACTTTTTAATCCTACCTAAATTATAGAAATAATTCCACAAATTATGGTGGGTAGTAATTTCTAGTAAAAATGTCTAATTGCCTAAATATGAAGAATGCATTGCGTATTTACTTCTACCTATATTTATGCAAAGAATCACATGAATTATGGAGGAAAAATTTAACAAAGTCAAATACTATGTGGATGGATTATAACCAAATTAATCTTTGGGTAGTTATGAGAGGTATTCTCCAACTATTTATAAGAAAGAAAATTTAATTTAATTTAAAATTTAATTTTCAAAGAGCTGTGTCCTTTTGGATCAATCTAATATTACTATAAAAAGACACTTGAAAGACACAACAATAGACACACATATTTTTTCTCTCTCACACGTGGGAATTGATCTAAGGAAGAGACTGAAGTTTCTAAGATGTTGAAATTTTATGAGTTACTGAGTGATGTTCTAGAGTTCACTAAAGTAATATCATATATCGTTGGAAGTAATTACCACTTGTGGAAAATTGTGCTTGTCTAATTTAACACTAGAAAATCAAAATGGTTAGCCATATGGCATCGAGTATATGATGGATGTGTGTTGGTAGCTGTATGACATCGAGTATATGATGGATGTGTCTTGGTCATAATAGAAGATGTATCACTTGGAGGGTCATTGTATATAGTTGTGCAAAAGATATATTGATCTCCTATAGAAGATGTTTTTCGTTGTTCTTGTTTCTTGTTTTGAGAAGGTCACAGGTAATAGCTCTGAGAAGAAACCATAATGAAGATCACAGGAGGAAGACATGGAGGTAAAGAAATTCCAACATGATATCAAGGAGATATACTTCCTGACATGATGCTTAGAGACATGAAGTCTCTAGGAGCAATGTACCTCCCAAGACGAGGCCATGCCAAATAGAAGAGACAGTTCTAGTGATCATGGATACAACTAGTCAAGACCGACTGTAGCACAACTATGGTGATAGATCCAAGTAGAGGAGGCTGTACTACATCCATAGGGAACAAAGATTGATTTACCTCCAGATAATGATGAAGATCTACCTTTGGTGTTAGAGGGAACAAAGATAGAGGAGGAGTCACCTCCAACTCTAGTGGGAGTGTTAATGTTTGAGGAGACATCATGAGACATTCTCCCAGGAGGGTCCTGTGTGGAATAGTAGGGAGGAATGTAGACTTCATCTTGACGTTACGTAGGAGGTGATATGAAGGAACCAATAGATTGGTTTCACAAGGAAACCTTTGTTGGATTACTGAGAGCGAGGGTGAATCAATAATAGAGCAATTTGGTCCTTTTTAACCATATAATCCAAGTGTTATATAAATGTAGCATTATCATCCAATAACTGCAAAGTAAATAAGAAATGAAAAAATGAACAATCATACACATACACAGTACACCAGTGTTTTATGTGGAAACCCAAAGCGGGATAAAACCACATAATGTTTTTTCTTATATGTCTTGAATAATTACATTCATTGGAAGCACCAAATTCCTTTGTTTTCTAGCTACAACTGGAAGGAGGATCCAACCCCCTTGTTTCTCAGGCTACAACCTGAGGGAAGCTCCAACTCCCCTATTCTTTGGCTACAACCAGAAGGAGGCTACAACCCCCTATGTTCTCTGGATACAACCACTTTTCCTTGCCCCATCCAACTGCCATGACGTAGAAGTAGAATGATGGAACCACTGTCACACTATTACTATGAGATATACCATTGTAAACCTACACCAATAAACCTGAACCATGCATCAACCTATACCTCAACTTGTAATCAATCTGTACCATAAACAAGTGCATCAACCATGCACCAACATGTAGCAAACAACCTGTAATCAATCTATACCATAAAAAAGTGCATCCAACCATGTACCAAGTATGTGACAATCATGTGTCAACTAATCATCAACTATGACTTATCAATATGTACCAACGTCATCAAATATACACCTCATGTATGTGCCAACTCATCAACTACTTGTCTCAACCATGTACCCAACATGTACCTTAACAAAAAGCCCTCATCAATTTCATAATCCAAATATGATTTGTAACTTTGTAATAGACTTGGTGTATATGATCACATAACTTCAAACCTTCCTTAACTTTCACAACAAGAGACTAGCATTTTCATCAAACTTTTCTTTAGTCTCACATGACTAGTTTGGGATTAGTTAACAACCCTAACTTTAAATAATCATAACTATGTACCTGTAATGAATAAAGATCTTAAAATCATACACAATGTTCTTCAGTTTGTTTTATGCAATTCCTCCAGGTGTCACTACTTGGAACCTCTCAGAAAAGGAGTTATAGAAAAAATGGCATACCTTGTTGAATTCTGGCTTATTCTAGAGGGCGACCTTGTAGAGCGTTCCCCGCATGGAATATTTGTTGAATGAATATAAAAATGTTACACGGAATACTAAAGACTGTATTCTAACCAACACATTTTGTCTTAATGAATTTGGATCTGTTATGAATAAGCTATGATGTTTTTACCCGAAACACCTATTTTAGACTAGTTTCAAGACTAGCTACAAACCCTATTTTCCATGGAGTGTAAATCCAAAAATACAACGACCCACAAGATGAAATTTTTACCTTAGATACTTGGATATGTTTCCTCAATGGCCTATCAATTTCATGGTCTGAATCATTCTAGAAAAAAAATTTATTTCAAAAATGGTGAGATGACTTGTAAATAACATACCTTAGAAATCATCATCAAAATAATTTATCCTCCCTTGAATTCCAGCCTTCTTTTCTTCACCTTCCCTCTGAAATTCATCGTAGATATCCTTTGGTTACCTCATTCACCTATACATATTCAATATGCTCAAGTTTTATGTAAAATGGGAGAGTATTTCCTCTTATTTATACTCTCCAAGTAGATTCCTTAGAAGGATCTTCTAGGTCACTTTGACCACTTTCCTTATTTTAGGGTTAACCCACTTCTAATTTATCCATTAAATTTATTATTTAAATAATTTATTTTGTATTCACTTTGAATTATAGTACACTCATCACTTCACTTTATTATTTACCTTCTAAAATCTCTTAAATCACTTTGACTACTTTGACCTTTTGGGGCTTCTAGATGACATATGAGGGTTCTCCAACTTCGTAAGGCCATAAATTTCAAACCGTAAGGAATTATGTGACGTTCCACATACCACCAAAAATGGCATGACATGTAATATACATATAGAATATTATTACCTGCATATATATCAAAACTCATACCATTATCCATCAAACAAACTTGGGTCCATTACCCAAACCTAGGTTCTCCAACTTCTCATGGCCATAACTCTCTAACCGTGAGGAGTTATGTGACGTTCCACATACCACCAGAAATACAATGACATGTAATATACATATATAATAGTATTACCTTCAAATATATTAAAACTCATACCATTATACATGAAACAACCTTGGGTGCATTACCCAAACCTTTGTGCTACCAGAATTTTCTACCCGACTTTCTTCAAGGGTTGACATCAATGAAAACCAACCTTAATCAACAATATCCCCCTTTGAAATTGATGGAAACACTCTGATGGAGTATTGAAATCATTTAATGAAATATTGAATTCATATCACTCATGCTCCCCCTAGAACCATGCCTATGTCCTCTGCATATCTGTGACCATTGATCCCCCTGGAATCATGCCTCTGTCGTATGCATCTGATAAATCTCTCCCCCTTTGTCATCAATGGAAAATGTATCTTTCCATCCGGGGTTTCTCCCCCTAACTGAACTATCATCTTTATGGTGCTTCCTCATGTACATCTAAGACATATAATATAATCATTCAAAAACATTCATTTTGGAGTAGAAATAACTCCGAGTCTCTGGCAAAGATACTCAAAGGCTTCCCGTGGAAGTGGTTTTGTAAATATGTCTGCCACTTGTTCTTTTATGCCCACATACTCAACTTTGATGTTCTTTTCTGTAATCTATTCCTGTAGAAAGTGATACTTGATTGGAATGTGCTTCATCTTGGAGTGCATCAATGGGTTCTTTGAGATATTGATGACACTTGTATTATCACAATATATTGGAATGGGCTCATCATACTAAACATGTATATCTATCAGAGTTTGTTTCATCCAAATAACCTGTGTACAACATGTTGTTGCTGCAATATACTCTGCCTCAATTGTAGATAGAGATACTGATGATTGTTTCTTGCTTAGCCATGATACTAAACACTCACCCAAGTAGAACGATGCTCCACTGGTGCTTCGTCGGTTACCAATACAACCTGCCCAATCTGCATCTATGTAGGCAATAAGAGATAGATCATTTCCTTTTGGATACCATGATCCAAACTCTTATGTTCCTTTGAGATATTTGAAAATCCTCTTCACTGCCAACACATGTGATTCCTTTGGTGCTGCTTGAAATCATGCTACTTGTCCAATTGCCTACATTACATTTGGTCTGGATGTTGTCACATATAGTAGGATACCAATCATTGACCTGTATTTCCTCTGATCTATAGACTTTGAATCATCATCTTTGCTTAACTTGCAATTGGTTTGCATGGGAGTGATAATTGGTTTGTAATATTCCATTCCTAACCTCTTTAGCATTTCTCTGATATACTTGGTTTGAGAAACAAAAATTCCTTGGTTTTTTTGACGTATCTGAAGTTCCAGAAAGAATGATAGTTCTCCAAGTAATGACATTTCAAATTCATTCTGCATATCCTTTGCAAATTTCTGGCTTAACCTGTCATCATTACTACCAAAAATAATATCATCAACATAAACTTCAATTAATAATATACTATCTTGACTTACCTTGATGTAGAGGTTGTTGTCTACACTTCCTTTTCTGAACCCTGCCTTTTGTAGATATTTATCCAGTCTAGATTACCATGCTCTGGGAGCCTGTTTTAGACCTTAAAAGGCCTTCTTTAATTTACACACATAATCCGTGTTCTCTGACAAATGAAATCCTTCTGGTTGTTCAATGTAGAATTCTTTTTCAAGTTCCCCATTCAGAAAATATGATTTTACGTCCATATGATACACTTTAATATTTTTGGAGCATGCATAAGCTAAAAGAAATCAGATTGCTTCCATTCTGGCAACTGGGGCAAATGTCTCTTCAAAGTCAATTCCTTCAACCTTTGCATATCCTTTACATACCAATCTATATTTGTTCCTTATAACCTGTCCATCTTCATTCAATTTATTCCTGTATACCCACTTTGTGTCGATCACATTCTTATCCTTTGGTCTTGGAACCAATTCCCAAGTGTTATTTTTCTCTATTTGATCCAATTCTTCATCCATGGCCTTGTTCCAAAATTCATCCTTGTTGGCCTCTTCAAAATAGGTTGGTTCAATTGTATATGTGAGTGCTAGGTGCATTTGTTCTGGTGAATGGATTCTTCTTCTAGTCTCAACTCCTACGTCTTTGTTTCCGATAATCTGATCTGAAGGATGATTCTTTTGTACTCATCTGCTAGGTGTTTTTGGAGTTACTTGCTCTTCTGTTTTTGTTGGATCCTCTTTGTCTTCCCCTTCTTTTTTTATCTTTTGTTTCTTCTTTGTAAAGTTATTCCATTGATTCATTTTCTTCTTCCTTTAATTCTTGTCTACCTGTTTCATCAATTGTTACGTTGATGTTTTCCACCACTTTGTTCAATCTCAGGTTGTAACACTTGTATGATTTTCTTGTACTTGAGTAACCAAAAAGTACTCCTTTTTCCACACGAGAGTCAAACTTTCCCATTCTGCCATCTTCTCTTTTGATATAGCAATTGCTTCCAAAAACTCTGAAGTGTTTTACATTTGTTGGTCTTCCTTTCCATAGCTCGTAAGGAGTTTTGTCAGCGTTGTTTCTGAGCATTGATTTGAATGTGAACTGTTGTATGCAATTCCCGTGTCCAAAAAATATATTTAAATTTGGAATCCATTAGCATTGTTCGAGCCATTTCATGTACTTCCATGTTCTTTCTTTCAACAACTCCATTCTGTTGAGTTGTCCTGGCAATGAAGAATTGCCTTTTTATTCCATGACTGCTGCAGTAGTCCATAAATTCCTTTGAAGTGAACTCTCCTCCATTATCATATCTCAAGCATTTGATTTTTGAATCCATTTCATTTTCAACCATTTCCTTGTAGATTTTGAAGTTTTCAAAAGCTTCTGACTTATTCTCTAGAAAGCAAACTGCAGTCATTCTTGTATAATCATCAACTAATAATAGACATTATTTCTCACCTTTTAAGCCCTTTGTTGTGTTTGGTCCAACTAGATCAGTATGCACAATTTCCAGTGATCTTGTCGTTGAATATTCCTTTGATTTGAACCTAGTATTTGTTTGCTTTCCTTGTTGACAATGCTTGCATAAAGTGTTGGTTGGTTTCGTGATCTGAGGCATTTCTTTGACTGCTTCTCTTTTACTTACTTTGACAAGGTTATCAAAATGTATGTGACCCATTCTTCTGTGCCATAGCCAACTTTCATCTTCCTTTCCTAGACAACACTTTTCATTTCCAATTTCACTTAACACATATATGTTGCTTAAATTTCTCGCAACTGTAGCAATCAATTTTCCCGAACCTTGTTTTCTTATCTCACACTTTTGTGAATCGAAAGTAACTTTATGACCTTGGTCACACATTTGACTCACACTTAGAAGATTATGTTTCATATCTTATACTAGTAGAACATTTTCTACCTTTGTATTCTTGTTCCCAATTMTGACTGTGTCTTTTCCAATGATTTTAGCTGAATCATCATTTTCGAAGGAGACTGATCCATGTCTTTCCTTTTGTAATGTAAGAAACCTGTCTCTATCACTTGTCATGTGTTTTGAACACCCACTTTCAACATACCAACCAMATTTATTTTKCTTATGTTGTAGAGAGAGTGTGCATTCTTCATTGTTATATTGATCCTGCTTTCTTATCCATGTCCTTTTCTAAGGTTCATGTCTATGACTGTTGTTATTCTTTTGTGGTTCTCTAGGAGGGACTGCCATTCTACAATATTTGGCCATGTGTCCAAAATGGTTACATTTGTAACATTCCACTCCAGTGCTCAAAGATTCAAACATGTTGTAACTTCTTCTTTGTGTTTCACTAGGCCTTCTTGGATAAACCCTTTGTGTATGAATTTCAAAGTTGTTTTTGTTCCTGTTGTTAGCTCTACAATTCACATCTTTATGTCCAAAATTATTACATGCATAACATAAACCAAAAAATATATTTTGATACCTGGGAGTTGAAGATCTTCTGAAAGGAGATACTCTTATGAATTCTTCTTCTTCCTGAGGCCTATATGTCGGTTGTTGATTATGAAATCTGAATCTTCTTGGTGGAGGAGTGTCCCTGTAATCTTCCTATCCCCCTTGATTGTTTCTGCAAAGCTTTTGGATATGTTTCTTGCTCTGTTGTTTTGGAGCTTGATCCTTTTTGTGTCTGATTGAATCCAAGTCCAGACTTGTCATGATGATATTTTTGACTGCTGATAATGTCATCCAAAAATTTTGAGTTGTTCTGCATATTTTTCTTTTGAAGATCCTTTCTTAATGTGACAATCTTTGCTTCCAAATTTCCAATGATCTTGTCTTTTTCTTCTAGCTGTTCTTTGAGTGCTTCTTCAATTCTTTTATCTTCTTCTATTTGAACCTTCAAATTTGCGATCATTTGTTCTAGTTCTTGAGTGTCTTATTTCTTGTCTAGTTTTGCTTGTAGTTTCTTGTTTTTCTTCTTTTCTCTTTTGATAACTTCTATGGCACACATTAATTCCTCTTGGTAGTCAACTTCTGTCTCTTCAATTTCTTCTTCAACTTCTTCATATTCTTCATATTCTTCTTTGGAGTCTTCTTTATCAGATTCTTATACTACCGTGAATAGAACTCTTTCTGTCTCACTGTCACTGACTTCATATTCATCTGATCATGATATGTCTTCTTTGGTGCATAAGCTTTTCTTGAAAACTTTCTTTGTGTTTCTTTTGCCTTTATATGTTTGTTTTCCTTTTGAGTAACCTTCATTATTTCTCTTTTTCTTATAAGAACATTTGTTAGCAAAATGACCAATACCATCACAATTAAAACAAATTAAAGGAAGCTTACCTCTATACCTATCGTCGGTTCCCTTGTTCAGTGTTTTGACAAAGTTGGCCACTTCTTCATCATCTTCTGAGACGCCACTACTACTGCTATGTTATTATTTTTGCCTTCCCTTTTTCTTTGAATTTTTTATGCTTTGAAGGCTACTTATTTTATATCTAGATTTTCTTGTTCAGTTCTCATTTCATATGCTGTGAAGATTCCATGTAATTCGTCTATGCTTATTGAGTTTAGATCTGATATTTCTTCTAGTGATGATATCTTAGGGTCAAATCTCATAGGAAGAGATCTTAGTACTTTTTGAACAATTACAGATTCTTTGATTTCTTCTCCCAATCCTATGATTCCATTTATTGTTTCATCAACTCGTAAAATGTAAGCTGCAATATTCTCATCTTCCTTCATCTTAAGTTGTTCAAATTGACATCTGTAAGTTTGAAGATTTGCTACTTTGAATTTTGAATCTCCTTCATAAATATTTTGAAGTTTTTCGCAAATCTCTTTAGTGGATTTACAATGTGCAACTTTGGTGAATACCGTTTCACTAAAACCATTCATAAGTGCATTTTTGGCTTTGGAATTATTCTGACCGAGTTTCACTGCTTTGGCATTTGTTGGCGGAACTGCTGGTGTTGTGTATCCATCTACAATTGATTGCCAAATTTCAAATCCCTATGCCTGTATATATGTTTTCATCCTTATGCTCCAAAATGCATACTTTTTTCCATTGAACTGTGGTATTCAATTTTTATACAAGTTGTTGCTCTCCATGATCTACCTTTCAGTGGTTAAAATGATTTTTGAAGAGATCTTATCTGATACCAATTGTTGGATTACTAAGAGGGGGGTGAATTGGTAATAGAGAAATTTAATGATTTTTAACCATATAATCAAAGTGTTATATCAATGTAGCATTATCATCCAATAACTGCAGAGTAAATAAGAAATGAAAAAATGAACAATCATACACATACACAATACACCAGTGTTTTACGTGGAAAATCAAAGCGAGAGAAAACCACATAATGTTTTTTTTTATATGTCCTAAAGAATTACATTCATTGGAAGCACCAAATTCCTTTGTTTCCCAACTACAACCGGAAGGAGGCTCCAACCCCCTTGTTTTTCAGGCTACAACCTGAGGGAATCTCCAACTCCCTTATTCTCTGGCTACAACCAGAAGGAGGCTACAACCCCCTATGTTCTTCGGATACAACTTGAAGGTGGCTACAACCACCTGTCCTTGCCCCGTCCAACCGCCCTAACGTAGAAGTAGAATGATGGAACCAATGTCACACTATCACTGTGATATATACCACTGCAAACCTGTACCAATAAACCTGAACCATGCATCAACCATGCATCAACCTGTAATCAATCTGTACCATAAAAAAGTGCATCAACCATGCACCAACCTGTAACAAACAACCTGTAATCAACCTGTACCATAAACAAGTGCATCCAACCATGTAACAAGTATGTACCAATCATGTGTCAACTACTCATCAATATGTACCAACATCATCAACTATACACCTCATGTAAATAACATACCCTTGAAAGCATCATCAAAATAATTTATCCTCCCTTGAATTCCGACCTTCTTTTCTTCACCTTCCCTCTGAAATTCGGCCTACATATCATTTGGTTACCTCGGTCACCTATAGATATTCAATATGCTCAAGTGTGATGTAAAATGAGAGATCCTTGCCTCTTATTTATACTCTTCAAGTAGCTTCCTTAGAAGCATCTTCTAGGTCACTTTGCCCACTTTCCTTATTTTAGGGTTAACCCACTTCTAATTTCTCCATTAAATTTATTATTTAAATAATTTATTTTGTATTCAATTTGAATTATAGTACACTCATCACTGCACTTTATTATTTACTTTCTAAAATCTCTTAAACCACTTTGACTACTTTGACCTTTTGGGGCTTCTAGATGACATATGAGGGTTCTCCAACTTCGTAAGGCCATAACTCTCAAACTGTAAGGCGTTATGTGACTTTCCACATACCACCACAAATGGCATGACATGTAATATCCATATAGAATAGTATTACCTGAAAATATATCAAAACATGTACCATTATCCATTAAACAAACTTCGGTCCATTACCCAAACCTAGGTTCTCCAACTTCTCATGGTCATAACTCTCTAACCGTGAGGAGTTATGTGACATTCCACATACCATTAGAAATATAATGACATGTACTATACATATAGAATAGTATTACCTTAAAATATATTAAAACTCATACCATTATACATGAAACAACCTTGGTTCCATTACCCAAACCTTTGTGCTATCGGAATTTGCTACCAGACTTTCTTCAAGGGTTGACAGATCAATGACAACCAACCTTAATCAACAACCTCGATATGTCTTATGAGACATTGGTTCCATGAGGGAACCTCGATATGTATTAGACATTGTTTTCATGAAGAAACCTTTATATGTCAAATATGATCCAAGATGACATTACCTTTCAGAGGGAGACAGTTGATCCTTTTGATCAAATTGGTCCCAATGATCCTATAGTAGTATTTAATGTTTCCAGAGATATTGCAATAGGTCAAAAGAGACTTGCATGGGCTCACAAAACTATGCATGAGGTAGAAGGACATGCAACTACTCGTCTTACCTTCCAAGTGATAAAGAGACCTCAGAGATATCTATGTTATGCCACAACTATGAGCCACATAATTCATTTTGAGCCTTCATGTTGTGAGGAGGTAACTAGTCATCCAATATGGAGAGATGTCATGATAGAGGAGTATCAGTCCATCATAAAGAATGGTGTGTGAGATATTGTTCTGAGACCTGATGGGAAGTCTATAGTGAATTCCCAATAGATATATAATATCAAACACACAGTTGACAAAAGCATCGAGAGGCACAAAATGATATTTTTGCTAGAGGATTCTCTCAAGTGGAGGGAATAGATTATGAGGAGACATTTTATCTTGTTTCTCAATACACTTCTATCTGGATGATTATTTCCCCTGCAGAATCCATGGGTTGGAGAGTACATCAGATGGATGTGAAGACAACCTATCTCAATGGAGAGATTGATGAAGAAGTATACATCGAGAAAGAATATGGTTTTGTGATACATGAGAAGGACTCTCATGTGTGAAGGTTGAAGAAGGCCCTATATGGACTTAAGCAGGAACCTCGAGATTGGTATGCGAGGATTGATGGACACCTGATGAGTTTGGGCTTTAGTAAAAGTGTTCTCGATCCCAACCTATACTAAAATACTGTTAATGGTGAGTCCCTGATTTTGGTCCTCTACGTTGATGATTTATTCCTCACCAGTACATAGAGCCTTATTGATGAATACAAGTATGTGTTGGCCTCTAAGTTTGATATGAAGGACCTTCATATGATGCACTAATTCTTGGGACTAGAGGCATGGCAGAGAACTAATGAGATATTCTTGAGTAAGGGGAAGTACACAGTTGTGATATTGAAGAAGTCTGGGATGTTGAACTGGAAGCCCAAGGCTACACCAATCGTGACGAATCTGAATAAACTGTGTGTCTTCCTTCGATTTTGATGAAATTGATGTGACTCTGTACAGACAAATGATTAGATCATTGATGTATCTGGTTAACACTAGACCATATATTTGTTATGTAGTGAGTACACTTAGCGAGTTTATAAGTCAATAGAGATAAACACACTGGATTGTTACGAAGCATGTGTTGAGATACATGCGAGGAACAATTGGACCTGGTTTGAGATATACTTCCAGTATTCACATGAGATTGCAGGGATATACTGAATATAATTTGGAAGGGAGTGTAGTGGATGGGAAGAGAACCTCTAGGTGTTGCTTCATTTTGGTATCTTCCATGGTTTCCTGGTGTTGTAGGAACCATAATTTTGTGGCCTTGAGTACCAAATAAGAAAAGTACATTGCATTTAGTGTTGCATTCTATGAAGCAGTGTGGATTCACAATCTCCTTGCAGATTTATTTGGACATGTGCTGGATTCCACTATTATTTTGATACATGGTGCAGAGGAAGGAAGTATTGGTGCAGTACCTTCCTACATATGAGTAGGTTGTTGATGTTCTTACCAAACCATGATGAAGTTTGAGTACTTCCATGATATAATTGGCGTGGAAAATAACTCCGCCCTCGTTGAGAGGGAGTGTTGATGTTTGCAGCTTCCTGATACATTCTCTAGATCGTACTCCTATATGACTTATTTGAGTTGATCTGTGAGTACACTTATCCGAGAAGGGATAAGTGGGTTTGGGATTATCCGAGAAGGGATACGTGTGTTGATATGTGAGGAAACTTATCCGAGAAGGGATAGCCCAATGTCCTTTGTGGAGAGCACATGAGGACAAATCCCATGTGGAGAGAATGAGGACATGTCAAGCGTGTTGACCTTGACATCACACACTATGGGGAGTTGACCCTAGTGTTTCTAGAAGGTGCCATGTGTGACATACATTCTCCAGATCGCAATCCTCTATGAACTGAGTTGAGTTGATCTGTGAGGACACTTATCTGAGAAGGGATAAGTGGGTTTGGGATTATATCCCAATGTCCCTTATGGAGAGAACATGAGGACATGTCCCTTGTGGAGAGAACATGGGGACATGTCAAATGAGTTTACCTTGATGTCACACACTATGGGAAGTTGACCCTAGTTTTTCTAGAGGGAGTATCCTCTAGAAGTCCATGTGGGATTTCCATGTGTGACATACCTTTTTCTACTACAATGCTTGTGTAGCACTAGCAGAGACTATGTGTTTTTGGATAGTAGTTGTGTACTACTATAGTGGTTGTGTACCACTGGTATTGACTGTGTGTCACTAGAAAGTAGTTGTGTGCTATTATAAGAGGTTGTGTACCATTAGATAGTAGTTGTGTACTACTATGGAAAGATACCTCCCTAGCTAAGAGGGAGTGTTTATGTTTCAGCATCGAATGGACCTTCTCCTAGATTGGGTTGCAGACCAAGGGATATTGGATACATTTATCATAAAGCTACAGTTGTGGTAAATGGGCCCAGACATAGTCCTTCCTTGATCATAACAAGGAATAATATGGACTCGGGGTGCTTTAAGTGCTTTCCACATGTCAGTTAGCATCAGGATGACATTCACTCACGAGTGTGTATCTAAGGTGAAAGATCACGGTGTGGTATTTGTCCTAGTCATGGTGATTTGTCAAGGAATGATAAAGACTCAAGATGATATATGCTATTATATGTAGACCCAGAGAGAATGACCTTAGAGAGATTAAATTGGCTTAGAGGGAGAGCCATAGAAGGAGTTTCTCCTCGATTCAGGTGGAAGAGAGACATCTCCCAAGAATGACAGAAAAGTGTCATGAGTCTAGGGTGAAGTTTGTATACTTCAGAGACAAGATTGACATGATGTAGAATGTATCCCTCATTGAGAGGGAGTGTTGATGTTTGGACAACATCGGGAAGACATTCTCTTAGATTAATAATTAATAATATAATTATTAATTATTAAATAGTATATATAATAAGTAAATGCTAATAATAAATAGTTATTGATTATCCAAGGCACACATATTTTCATGGATGGTCACCATATGTTCTCTATATATGGAACACTCATCATTGTAATAATATATCGATCATATATCATATGAAGAAAAAAACCACTCCAAACCCATTGACCAATGCATTGATCTACCCCACATGCCATTACGAAGAGTGCACAGAGGAGCAGACTCATATAAGGAGAGACCAACCCCACCTATGTGTTCAAGGAGGGATCAACCCCATAAGGTCTTCGGTATGTGGCCTTGTTTCTAATGTAGATAGATAATGTACATCATGTAGTTTTTTGTTCAATATGAAATGGTTTATGATGGATCTATTTGTGTTCAATTCAAATCAATTTTACCTTATCATTCAGTCCTAACTTTAGGTTCGATACGTTGTATATTTCATCTTTTTGCCATATTTTTGTACACACAATATATATCAAACATGTTCAAAATGAAAATTCAACAGAAACGACCAGACCAAAAATACAGATCGAAGATTGACAGTCTCATTTTATTTCGGTCGGTGAAAGTGCATGCTAGATAAAAAGGGGTCGAAGGCCTAAATTATAAACCATTGTATTAATGGCTAATAATGTGTCATATATGTATTCATTTTAGTATGTAGGGGTGGTATTATCAAACCATTTTATCTTACCTCCAAAATGTGTGAATGGATGACATATGGCACCATGATGTAAGCCAAATAAAAAAGGCATTGCATCGATGTAATTCAAAGTTTAAAAAAAAATTAAAACAATAAACCCTGAAGGTAAATGCACATGGTAAGATTTGTTATGAGTACAACAAACTCCAGTTAAAGAAATCAAATTACCCTTTGACAAACAAGTTAAGGTAGTGTTCTAATTTCCTTCAAGTTTTTTCTTATTGTTTAAATAAGGATAGATGGAGAAAGGTAGTCATTTTGGTCATCCATCAGCCTCTGATGAAAGAATCCTAATTTACTGTGATTGTGAAAATTTTGAAACCATTCTGTCACAGTTTGATCCTTATGAGTTAAGTAAGTTAACATGTGATAGATTTAGGGATTTGCATGATTATTTACATATCTGGGAGTCAAAATTGGGTAAAGTCACAACTCCCCAAACCTATCTTTCTGACAAAAGGGCCATGGTATCTGAAAATGGGTCCATTATATTCTATATCAATGTTGAGTCTATTACAAAAATGTTATCTCTTCCCAAAAACCGTAACTCTAATACTTGGAATCAATTAAAGGATTTGGGTGTAAATGTTTGTAATTCTATAATTATGGATGCTTCAAAGTTATTAACAAAGAAGAATTTAGTTTGGCATCCTCAAATTAAATGTAGTTCAATTCAAAGAAGTACTAAAACCCTCATGAAAAGATACAAGGATTTAGTTGAAATTGTTGAAGTTTGAGTAGCTTCAAAAGATTCCCTTATTGTATTTGGCCAAGACAAAACCCTAAAGAATATTGTTATATTATATTTGTTAAGATGGCCTTATTGTGCCTTGACAGGTAAAATAAAAACAAAAGGACAAAATGACAGGATGGTCCAGACCTAATTTTAGGTTGTTCAAACTACTATTTATAAAGGAGGCCAGTGCCTCATTTGAACATACACACACTAGCTCTCCAACTAAGAAGATGAAGTGTGCAAGTCTCAAAGGGAGACACTACTGCAACTAGGAGGTGACGATATGGAGGTTCTTGGTTTATCCCTTGGGTATATCTTGGTTATGTGGTGCACTACTCTTCCCTAGTCAAGGGTTAGAGGAGGATATTCTACTTTTTTAGTTCTCTCTTGGAGAGAGGTATTGTTCTTGGTTGATGAATCTATATTGAGGAAGTTTTTTTAGTTTTTCCCCTATATGGTTTTCCCAGGGTAAATCTTGTGTATGTTGTGGATGTTATTCTTTCAGTGATCCTTTATATGCAGTTATTGTGCTAATGGTTAAAATTAAAAGAACACCAATCTAATTAATTGCTTAAGATGAAATTTCAACATGGTATTAGAGCAGGCATGAAAGAATGCATTTTCATAGCACATAATAACCCGTTGAAGAAGCTAAGAGCATAGGACGACTCTTCTAACCCTAGCACACCTTTTCCTTGGAACAATTTTCAATTTTGGACAAATTTTAGAAATTAGGGTTTCTGCATAAACCCTAAAAGGTGACGTAATCCACCTTGATAGAGGATGTTGGAAAAAGTAATACCATCTAGGAGCTCACCCTAGGAGGGTGCATCTAGTCCCTAGATCAAAATTTTGAAAATTTGAAGTTTGAGAAATTAGGGTTTCCTCATAAAACCCTAAGTTTGCAGTTGTAGTATCAGTTGCAGTTGTAGTGCTAGTTCCTTCGTGTGTATTCCTTCTCATTAGTTGAAGTGTTAGTTCTACTACCAGTTGAAGTTACAACACCAATTGCAGTGCTAGTTCCTTCATGACAGTTGAAGTGTCAGTTCTAGCATCAGTTGCAATGAAATATTTTGTGAAGTGTTGGCATTTGTTTTTTATTTTCCTAGTGCACCTTACCCTAGAAAATATCTATCTACCCTTATATTACAAGTTGGAGCACCTTTAAAGTTTCAAAGGTTCGTTATTGCTTGTCGTTGTTTCTGAATGATGCCACTACATGTCGATATTGTCAGAAGTATGTACTTACATATATTTAAATTGTATCATTATCTTAAGGGTATTTGCAGGAGAAGGGATCTTTTGTCAAAAAAAAATCACAGATCTAGAAGGATCTCAGATCCAACACATTCATAGGAACAATGCACCCCATATTTGATTATTTTGATATGCCTCTATTTTTTATAGTATTATTGTGATCTTATGAACATCTAGGTTGTATTTTGATATGTTGAAATTATGACTATCATACTAACCATTAGTCAAAATTAAAGTCAACGTATTAGGTCGAGATTATAGAGTTTATTCTCTAACTCAGATTTCTATCAAGGAATCATATTATCTTAGTACAGAGGACATGTTGAAGAGAATACTTGTGATTTTGAGTGAATGAGAGTCGGAATAAAAGAAACAACACTCATTATCGAGGACAAGACTCCAGGTTCTAGGTTTTATTGATTAAATTGATAAGATTCAATTGCACATATCAAATTTGATAAATGCTACACTACAAGTAAACATTATAGTTGTGATAACAATCTTTGAAAAGTTTTATTACTGTTAAATACCGTGAATACTTGGTAGCATGTTAGCACTAATGAGGCAAATTCTTATTGTAATTATTTACTATATATAACTAACATCTCATGTAGGAGAAACTTCTTGTTTTATTTCCATGTTACCATGGAGGAATGAATGATCACAACACTAGAAGAGTGTTTCTCTCATTTCTTAATATTGTATTTCTTATTTTTTGCTCTTATTTAGGCAGGTCACAAGTGATAGCTCTGAAGGAGCTACTGTGATGATTGTTCTCGCTATTGTTTTTATTATTATTATAAAGAGTATTATTCTTGTCTATTGTTTCTCCCTTGTTGTTCTTGTTCCGGGCAGGGCGCGAGTGATAATCCAAAGGGAAGCTATAGTGATGGTTGTAGGAGACAACATATTAGATGATCTCTAGTTTGAGACATGGAAGCAGACTATGTAGATAATAAGTTGTATGAACAACTGTATACATCCATGTATCAAAGAAGAAGAAGACGAAGAAGGGAACTTTTGCGAGATACAAAGTATCTCATATGGATATTGATCATAAGGAGCAAAAGGCTCCAAATATGACTGAACAAATCCATTTGGTGCAGTTGATCACTCTTCAATTTATCAGGAAGAGTTAGTAGACCCAAAAGGGCCTACCCATAACCATTGTAGTAACTGGGAAGAGACCAGTATGGTCTCGTGACACTTTGCAGGATGAAAATCCATATAGCATTGATGAGCCATATCATGAGGAGAAAATGGCTCCACCAGTGGTGAGGTAGGAGGCCCCACCAAGTACCACCTCAGAAGGAGATAAAGTTCATAGGGAGAGAAGCCTCCCCAGGACCATTAATAGAGATATACAATCTTGATTTGTGTCCAGAGGATTCTCCCATCAAGAGAAATAAGACTATGATGAGACACTTGCTCCAGTAATCAAAAGACATATATATAGAACAACCATGATCCATTAAAAGAGGTTGATGCACTATGAGATTCATAGGGAGAAAATCAATATGTTATCGTGATGGAGTAGAGAAGCTACTCTTAGAGTTCAAAAACCAGTGAGAATGGAGCATTGATTCTCAGTTTCAAAAAAAAGAAATTGCATGTGCAAAGTCCCAGTTCCATAAGGAACAGTTGTAGAGAGAGTAGAGGAAATATTCTCAAACAATGAGATAGATAGTTCTCTGCAAAAAGCACCTAGAGCTAACATATGATTGAGCAGATTGAGTTGCAGTTGAGCAAGTGTACCAGTTTGATACAATTTGATGTGAAAATTTGGTTCGTTGATATATTTGACGAACAAGAGGACATATATATGTTTTGCAGTGAACACATTGAGCTTAGACATGTTCACCTGATTGCGGAAAAACAGGTGATAAGGTACCTGAAAGTTACAATTGATTATGGACTCAAATATATCTTGGATTGCGAGATAAGATTGTAGGGCTATACATATTCAGATTGGACATGAAGTGTCATAGACCAGAAAAGTACATACATATGTTGCTTTAGTATGGGATAAATTGTGATCTCATGTCTCGATGAGAAGAATACATGTATGGCACTCAGTTCTGTAGAGGTAGAGTATGTGGCAACATGGTCAACTTGTGGCGAAGCAGTGTGGCTTCGGAAGTTGATTGCAAAATTGTTTGATATCGAGTTGGAGGAAACCTATATCTTTTATGAAAACCAAAGTTGCATAAATTTTTCAATGAACCCAGAGTGTCATGACAAGTCCAAGCATATCGAGATCAACTACCAATATATTTGAGAGATGATACAGAAGGGAGCAGTAAATCTCTAGTATGTTCCTACCGATGATCAGGTAGCATACGTGTTGACTAAACCTTTGTCAAGAGTGAAGTTTGAATACTTCAGAGACAAGCTTGGTGTGGTCTATAAGGATTTTCCCTCATGAGAGGGAGCAATGTGTTCCCTAGTAGTGGGAATTGATGTGTTCCCCAATAGCAGGAAGTGATGTGTTCCCCAGTAGAGGGAATTGATGATATATCCAGTAGTGGGAGCTACTCTAGCACAGGTTAGTACTCCAACTCATGTCGGTATGATACCCCAGCGCAGGTTGGTACTCTAATGTAGGTTGTTATGCTACCCCATTGCAGGTTGGTACTCTAACACAGGCTGGCATGCTACCCCAACGTAGGTCAGTAATCCAACACAGGATGGTATGCTACCCCAGCGTAGGTTGGTACTCCAACGCGGGCTGATATGTTACCCCAATGCAGGTTGGTACTCCAATGCAGGATGGTATGCTACCCCGACACAGGTTGGTACTCCAATGCAGGTTGGTATGCTGCCCCAGTGTAGGTTGGCACTCCAACGCATGATGGTATTCTACCCTGAAATAGGTTGGCATGCTACTCCAACGTAGGCTAGTATGTTACCCAAGTGCAGGTTGGTATGATACTCCAACGAAGGCTGGTACGCTACTCCAGTGAAACTGCAGAACTTCCTATGATATATAGATTCGTGATTGACAATAAGACAATGACCAGGTGTACATAAAAACATAAGTAGTGATGATGATCGTGACGAGAAGAATACCTTCCTTACTAAGATGGAGTGTTAAATTTTGAGTATCTTTGGAAGATATCCTTATTTTATTTGACCAAGAAAAAACCCTAAAGAATATTATTATTCTATATTTTTTAATACGACCCTATTGTGCCTTTGTAAAATTTGACCCTATTGTTCCTTGACAAGTAAAATGAAAATAAAAGGACAAAGTGACAGGTTGGCCCAGACCTAATTTTAAGTTGGCCAAACTACTATTTATAAAGGAAGCCAACACCTCATTTGAACATACATACACTAGATCTGCAACTAAGAAGAGGAAGTGTGCAAGTCTCAGAGGGAGATGCTATTGCAACTAGGAGGTGATGATATGGAGGTTATTGGTTTACCCCTTGGGTATATATTGGTTATGGGGTACACTACTATTCCCTAGTCAAGGGTTAGAGGAGGATCTTCTACTTTTTTAGTTCTCTCTTAGAGAGAGGCATTGTTCTTGGTTGGTGAATCTATATTGAGGAAGTTTGTTGGCTTTTTCCCCTAGAGGATTTTCCCAGGGTAAATATTGTGTATGTCGTGGATGTTATTCATTCAGGGATCCTTTATATGCATTTATTGTACTAATGGTTAAAAATAAAAGAAAACTAATCTATTTCACTGCTTAAGACGAAATTTCAACAGAAATGACACTACCTTCATGTTGGGATAAAAATAGAAATTTTATTCAGCATGAAGCATATGAAGATATGTTAATAAAATAAAGGGATGATATAACTAAATTTCAAGTTATGGATGGTTTGTTGAAAGGTCAAACTATTGTCTGCAAGTTAATAGATGGTTTTCATTTATTATGGAAAATCAAAAATTTATTTCCTAATATTCCATCATATGGTAGATATACAGAGCTTGATATAGCTTCCAAAAAATGGTTAAATCTTGAAGAAAAATTTTCTCGAACGAGCCAAGCCCACACCTCGTTAGGAAATTTTTCCAAGTGTACTATGTTCTATACTTTGTTCGATACATCCTTGTACTTTGTTCTAGACTATGTTCTATACATTCCTATACTATGTTCTATAAGAGAAATACAAACAATGACTTGGTTTTAAAAATAAATCTTCAGTTGTTAGGTATTTCATCATCACTTCTCCTTCTTGGCTTCATCATTCATCATTATAATGGTGTACAAAGAATTTATAGAATCATGAATGGAATTTCTATGTAATAAAGAATGACATATTAGTATGTTTATGGAATAAAGAATGGCATTTTTTTTCTTTGAAATGGGGTAAGTACCATCTTTTAAAAAGGTTGTTTATCACATATATAGTATTTGTTGCTACCTTCTTATGGATGAATGGTATATATTTTCTATGTACAAAACCGCATATTTGTACACACTCTTTCTTTCATTTACCTTTAAATTTTGTTTTGCTACTTTCTGTTGGATCATGTTGTCATTGATGCCAATGGTTTGATTGATTGATGTCAAAGGATTGATTGATTGATGATTGATGTAATATAATATGTATTGTCCTTGATGAGAATGCATAGATGAAGATGGATCAATGAGTTGTCATTGATACATGATGAACATGGATCGATGTGGTTTCATTGGTATATGATGCATTGTTGGAAAAATGTATAGATGACTCATTATTGTCTTATCATGATTGATAAGGTGCAAAAATGGATGAACTCCAAAGCGGTCTCCTTATGGTGAAAGCCCTCACGGGAAGACGCTTTACGGATTGAGTTATCCTAGAAGAATGGTTGGAGGACCCATGCTTGTATGAGGAATAACGAGATGAAGATCAAGGAAATTGTTGGTGAAACTATCCTAGATAGATAGTGCTTGTCATGTCATTTCTGGTGGTATGTGGAATGTCACATAACTCCTCATGGTTTGAGAGTTATGGCCTTACGAAGATGAAGGACCCCCACATGAAGGCTTGAAGCCCCCAAGGTCAAAGAAGTCAAAGCGACCTAAAAGAAGAAATCATTATT
>ML793326.1:252906-266036 GCA_009831015.1 Picea engelmannii | reverse complement strand
TTAGGGTTGTTGACTAATCCAAAACTAGTCATGGTTGAGACAAACAATTGATGAGTTGGCACATACATGAGGTGTATAGTTGATGATGTTGGTACATATTGATGATTCATTGTTGATGAGTAGTTGAAACATGATTGGTATATGCTTGGTACATGGTTGGATGCACTTGTTTATGGTACATGTTGATTACAGATTGTTTGGCACATGTTGGTGCATGGTTGATGCTCTTGTTTATGGTATAGATTGATATCTGTTGAGGATTTCTGCCTCATCTCAGTTGGTGCTGAGAATGTAAGCTGAGTCTTGCATATAGAGCTGGTTCTCTTGTAGAGTTGTACTCTATTCAGTTGTTACTGAAAAACCCTCGGATTGAAGTCCATAATAAAAAGAAAAATTGTACATACATCTTGTGCTCCTTGTGTTCCTTGTGGAGATGATTTGTTGATGATATATTGCTGATATATATTGCTGAAATGTATTCACATCTAACTGATTATTAATGACAACAATGAGTAATGAGTAAATGTCGAATGCTAACTAATGAGTTTTGTGTAAGAGGGAAGTTTTGGGAAAAAGATCCCCACACTCATTCACCCCCCCCTCTAAGTCTGATAGGTGTGTCCAACACTTTCTATGCATGAATCGTACTATGTCATTTTCAATTACTTTCCAGTAGATAGTTTGGGTATGGGGTATTGAGAGTGATGTGAGGGGGGGGGAGGTGGGGGGAGGGTCCAAATGAGCTTCCACCTTCACGTGGTTGACACTGTTCAATACAGAATAAATTGTTCTCGAAGCTAAGAGAATCTAATTCATGTATTGCATTTTCGTCTTTCAAGAGTCTCGTGCATGTTGATATGTTTGTATACTTATTTATTATTATTCAATCATGTAATTTTGTATTCTCTAATGATTTCAGTAGGTCTTCATAATGGAAATGACTCTAAAAAATAACCTATCTGTGATGTGGCTATACAAGCTCCATCCTCATTGAGCTCATGGATGCATGTAGTTAGTTCTCATTTTGTTATTTTAGTTAGTGTGTGTGCATAGTTGCCAAAGATTCATGTGTCTTTCAACCCTTTACTAAATTATGGGCACAAACCAACCTAGTATGCATTCTTTAGGGTTTACAACAAATCCAAAGTCTTGTAACTTGTAACTCATAAATTAACAACACCAGACATGAATTTTTCTTCCTAGGGAGTTGATTTCTCATCATGCCATGTTTTTGTGCATTTTTCCCTTTATGCATTTTTTTTGCATTTACAAGGCAATTTTTATCCTTTACGCACACTAGAGTATTTTAGGTTTCAAAATGCACAAATAAAGTATGAATAGATGTAAAATGATATAATCCAAACTCCACTATTTGAACCACTCAGTTTGGAGGTCATATGAGTCTTAAGCGTGCATTTTACAGTAAGATGGTTTTACCCTCCATTTTAGAAAATGTCTTGAATGTTGGTTCAAGGTAGAATTCCTTAGTCTTTTTAAAATGCACTCTGGATGAAATATATATATTTATAATGTTATTAACTTCACCCCAAATCTAGATCACTATATTTGGAGCTATATAGAAGCATGGCCGTGCATTTCTATTAGGTCAAATTCTATTTTTTTGGTCTCTCAATTTACAAGGTAGACTTTGCCTCTTCACCCAGCAGCCACTTTTATG
This sequence comes from Picea engelmannii, assembly GCA_009831015.1. Taxonomy (NCBI): domain Eukaryota; kingdom Viridiplantae; phylum Streptophyta; class Pinopsida; order Pinales; family Pinaceae; genus Picea; species Picea engelmannii. Next base: position 264,358 of record ML793326.1, on the reverse strand, counting down.
TTTGAAAATGAAAATATAAATAAGTAGACATGTGTAAAATTATATAACACACCCTTAAAAACTCGAATCATTCAAATTTCAGGTGTGTAAATACCTGGGTGTGCATTTTTGTGAAGCCTGGCATTCATTTATGCACAAATACAAAAATTACAGTTTAAAAGAAAAACAAGTAATTTTTTCATTCAGGTATTGCATTTTAGTATTTCTAGGTCTCGTACATGTTTATTTGTCTGTTTATTTATTTATTTATTAATATTTTGTCATATAACCTTTTATTTTCTGATGATTTCAACAGGTCTTCGTAATGGAAATGCAACTAACAACTAGCCTATGTGTGTTGTGGTTGTACAAGCTCTTGCCTCATCAAGCTCAAGGACCCAGGTAGTTAGTACTCATTTTTCCATTTTAGTTAGTGCGCGTGCATAGTTTCCAAACATTCATGTATATTTCAACCCTTTACTAAATTATGGGAAAAAATCACCGTAGTATGCATTCTTTAGGGTTTACAACAAATCCACAATCATGCAACTTGTAACTTGTAAATTAACAACAACATACATGGATGTTTCTTCCTAGGGAGTGCATTTCTCATCATGCCCTGTTTTCATGCATTTTATGCATTTTTTTTCCTTTTATGCATTTTGTTTTTCATTTACAAGGCCACTTTTATCCTTTACGAATAGTAGTGGGTTTTAGGGTTCAAATTGCACAACTAAAGTATGAATAGATGTAAAATTAGAAAATTCAAACTCCACAATTTGAACCACTCAATTTGGAGGTCATATGATTCTTAGGCGTGAGTTTTACAGTAACAAAGTTTTACCCTCTTGTTGTGTTAGGCACTACAACCCTCCATTTTCTTATAATCAACTTGCAAAACCCCTCCAAGAAAAATGAGCCCCTTTTATTTTTTGTCTTTGAAAACTCTTCGACGTGTATCTTCTTGATGGTTCCTACTCCCATTCCAAGCATGCTCTTTAAGCATTGTATAAATCAAGAAATTATTCAAGGACAGATACCGTGTTAATGAATATTGAGAAGCCCTCAATGCCATTTTTGGAAAGAGAGAAGAACTTGTGTGTGTAGTTGTTTTGTTGTGAACTATTTCAAGTGGAATGTATGTTGTTCACATGGATTGTAAGGACAATGTTTGCTTATAGACTAATCTGATGCATTGGATTTTGTTTTTCCAATATTGCTATTCTTTTTTATATTTATAAGTCATGAGCTCATGAGTTGTTATATATGCAGAAATATAATTTGTACTTTTTGGTTATATGTATGTATGCATGTGTCTCTAACTTTGCACCTTTATTTCAGCTATCTAGGTGAAGTTTTTGACAGATTTTAGTTTCATTACAACTCATTTTAGTTACTTTAGTTTTCTCTTGGCTAGGATAGGATAGGATAGATTAGTAGTAGATTAGATTTATTTTCATACATAGTCTTCATCTACATCTATGTGTTGAATTTTGAGTAGCTTTGGAAGATATTCTTATTGTATTTAATTGTATTAAACCAAATTCAAAACCCTAAAATAATAATATTATGTTGTATTTGTAAATTCAACCCTATTGTGACTTTGTAAAATTAAAATTAAAATTATAAAGTGACATTTGTACAAGTCATCCCTGACCTAATTTTAGGGTGGCTCAACTTGTATTTATATGAGGCTAGGTGCCTCATTTGGAGAACACACACAACACAAGTTCTCTCTATCAAGGAAAAGTGTGCAAGTCTGAGGAGGAGACGTAGCTACAGAGTAAGGGTGTTTTAGTGAAGGGTTTCAGTTATCTCTTGGAAGCCTATCTTGGTCTAGTGGTTTGATACCCTATTTTGGTTAGGGTTTCCGATCTATCTTTTGGTTATATTTTGTTTTGTGAGATCTCTCTTGGAGAGAGACATTGTACTTGATGACGAATCTATATTGAAGATTTTTTTTTGGGTTTTCTCCCCCAAGAGGGTTTCATAGGATAAATATTGTGTTTACCGTGGATGTATTTCTTTCAATGATCTTTATGTATGCAGTTATTGCTCTAATTATTAAAAGCTAAAGAAAACTTAATACACTTAACTGCTTAAGAAAAATTTTAACATGGTATCATAGCGGGCCTGAAAGAAGCTATTTTTGCAGTCTATAAGAACTCATTGGTGGAAAACAAGATCGTAGGAAGACTCTCCTAAACCTAGCACATTTTTCCCTGGACCAGTTTTGTAGTTTTCACAATTTCTGAAAATTAAGGTTTCTACATAAAACCCTAGGTGATGACATCACACTCTTTCTGAAGGATACTGGTCAAATTAAAGCCATCAAGGAGTTATCCTAAGGAGGGATAACCTTTCACTCGGATTATAATTCAAAAATTCTCAATTTGAAAAAATAGGGTTTCCTCATAAACCTTAGATCAAGATGTCAATGCAGTTGCAGACTGAAGTTGGAGAAGTTCACTTTGGTATAACACACTCTCTAGTAATTTCAAAATATTTATGTGAAAATTTCCTATTTTCTTATTCTATTTCCATCTCAGGGCAAGATGAGTCCCAACACTAAGCTTGATGAGAAGCTTGAGGGTGCTAATAAATTCTAAGAATCGAAGTATAGATTGATGCTCATTCTAGAAGATAATGACCTAGAATATTTCGCCAAAGAAGAAGTTTCAGAGCCACAGGAAGATGTGGCCAAGGCAAAGTACAAGAAGATTCTGTTCAAGGCAAAGAGAATCATTTTTTATTCTATCAAGGATCATTTGATCCCTCATGTCTCATCAGTGAAAACTCCCAAGTAAATATTTGATGCCCTATCCTGATTATATGAAGAAAATAATATCAACTGGAAGATGAAATTAAGGGTACAACTCAAGAGTGTGAAGATGCAGAGTTCAGAAACCATTCAATCCTACTTCACAAGAGTGTCTCAAATCAGAGAACAACATGAATCCATTGGATACACAGTTGAAGAAGTTGAGGTTTTGATGACTACATTGAATGGTCTCCCAAGATCTTGGGAATCATTCATTCAGGGAATCTATTCAAGAATAAATATAACAAGGCTTATTATACTATGGGAGGATTCCACTCTGGAAGAAGCTAAATTGGCAGCAAGAGAAGAGAAACTAGGCGATGATGGTAATCAAGATCTAGCATCACATGCAAGAAAAGGAAAGAGAAAGAAAGAGGTTCACTCACACAATAAGCCTTAAGGGTCACATAAGACACATAAGTGTCAAGAGGATTACTCAAATTACAGATGATACATCTGCCAGAAGATGGGACACATTGCAATAAATTATCCCAACTCAAAAGATCGGGTCAGAAAAGGAAAGTATAAAATACATCATCCTCATGCCGCAAAAGACGATGAACTTGATCAGAAGAGAATCAAAGAAGATGGTTCGAGCGAATAATATGTTTTGATATCATCTCTTAAAGGAAAAATTACTCATAGAAGTGACACATGTATTATTGATAGTGATTCTTCTAAGCACATGATAGGTTACAAGGATTCTTTCTCATAACTAGTTCAGAAGGATTCACCTCACAAGGTGAAGCTCGGTGATGACTATAAATATCCCATTAAATGAGTAGGAGAACATTCTTACAGATTGGATTCCAAAAATCCCATGAATATGAAGGATGTTTTGTATGTACCTGGTTTGAAGAAGAATATCCTTTCTATATCAGCTTTGGATGAGAAAGGATTCATATTTGCTTCCATTGATGGCGAAGTTCTCATGTGGCCAAAATGAAATTGTTGTGGTTATTGGTGTTCAAGAAGGAGGTCTATAAAAATTGAAGGGACATTCAAATTCATCGTTATTACACATCATAGTTACTCTGAGTGAGCTACGCCATAAAATATTTTCTCACATACATTACAAAGCACTACCGATTGTGAGCAAGATGGTGACACGTTTGCTAAAAATCCAAGTGAATCATGAAGGCATATGCAAGGGATGCACACAAGTAAAGTATGTGAATAAACCATTTACAAGAAGTGATAGCAAATCCAAAGGATCCTTGGACATCATAAATTCATACGTATGTGTACCAATATCATCCACTTCACTTAGCGAGTATGTATATTATGTTTCATTCATTGATGATTTCTCACGTAAAATTTGGATTTATTTTTTTAAAGCTAAAAGTGAATTATTCAACAAGTTCAAATAATTCAAGGCACTTGTTGAAAACCTTTCTTAAAAGAAGACAAATATTTTGAGATCATATAATGGAGGAGAATTCACATCAGATGAATTCAAGGCATTCTGCAAAGAAGTTGGGATTAAGAGGGGGCTCTCTACTCCCTATAATCCTCAACATAATAGTGTGGCAGAAAGAAAAACCAAACAATCATGGAATCAGTAAATGCCATGATTCATGATCAATATTTACCAATGAATCTGTGGGAAGAAGTAGTCAGGACCACAGTATATGTGTAGAATAGAAGTCCCCACCGTGTACTTGGGAATAAGACACAAGAAGAAATTTTTATAGGAAAAAAGCTAGAGGTAATCCACCTGAGGACATTTGGTTGTATATTATATGTGCATGTCCCCAAGGACAAGAGATCGAAGTTGGACCCTTCAGGAAATAATGGTATATTTTTTTTGGATATAATGAAACATTGAAGGCATACAAATTTTACGTCCCTGTTCACTGGAAGATTGATACTAGCAGAGATGTCACCTTCGATGAGGATGTAGCTTCCAGTATATTGAGATAGAATCATTCAGATTAGGTCAATGATGAGGAACCTGAAGTTCCCAGAGTTGTAGATACATATGCAGGAGATGATTTTGTACTAGAATATCATGATATGGAAGAACCACAGAGACCTGCAGATTCATCTTGAGAGATGAATACTAAGAAGAGAATACTAGCTTGGGCTCGAGAAATTATTTAGGATGCAGAGAAGTATGGTGTTCTAGATGGATCCTTTAGAGAAATCAAGAGACCATGACCATACTCTATTTATGTGGCATTGCTAAGTGACATTATTGATGCTGAGCCTACTAGTTATTAAGAGGATGGAGAGAAGAAAGAATTGAAGGATGACATGATTGAAGAGTGCCACTCCATTATAAAGAATGATATTTTTCATGTGGTTCTGAGACTAAAAGAGAAGACAGTAGTAAGTTCCAAGTGGATTTACAAGACGAAGCATTCAATAGATGTCAATGTCGAGAAGTACAAGGCAAGGTTCATGGCACGTGGTTTCTCCCAGAAAGAAGGAATAGATTGTGAGGATACATTTGCTCCTATGGCGAGATACACTTCGATTAGAGCTATGCATGTGATAGTTGAAGTAATGAAGTGGAAGGTACATCAGATGGATGTGAAGATATATTTTCTAAATGATGTAATAAAAGAGGAAATGTATGTGAAGCAGCCACAAGGTTTCGAGACACATGTGTACAGATTGAAGAAAGATTTGTATGGATTAAAGAAAGCACCTAGGGCATGGTACGGTATAATTGACAATTTCCTGATGAGCTTGGGATTTACCAATATTAAAGAAGATTCCAACCTTTACTACAAGGTTGTAGATGGTGGACCAGTGATATTGATTTTGTATGTGGATGACCTGTTTCTAACAGGAGACGAGAAGCTCATCATTGAAAGTAAGAGGAAGCTAGCTACAAAATTCGAGATGAAAGACATGGGTATGATGCATCATTTCTTAGATCTAGAGGTATGGTAGAGACCAAGTGATATTTTCCTTAACCAAGGAATATATACTGTAGAGATTTTGAAGAGATTCATAATGATGGATTGTAAAGCCATGCCTACATCGATGGTGATGAATCTGAAGTTATTGAATGATACATTTTCAGAGACACTGGATGCCACCATGTATATAAAAATTATTGGTTTGTTGATGTACTTAACGAACACAAGGCCAAATATAGGTTTTGCGGTGAACACATTGAGTAAGTATATGATTGAGCCGAGAGGTTAAGTTTGGAGTTATATATAAGCATGGGCATGCATTTCCATTAGGTCAATTTCTATTGTTTTGGTCTCTCAATTTACAACGTAGACTTTGCCTCTTTTACACAACAACCACTTTTATGTTTTCAAATGAAAATATAAATATGTATATAGGTGTAAAATTATCAAAGACACCTTAGAAACTCAAATCATTCAAATTGCGGGTGTGTAAATACCTGAGCGTGCATTTTTGTGAAATCTAGCGTGCATTTCTACACAAGTATAGAAATTATAGTTTAAAGAAAACAAGTATTTTTAGCATTCAGGTATTTCATTTTAGTCTTTCTAGGTCTCATACATGTTGATTTGTTTGTTTATTTATTTAATTATTAATATTCATGCATATAACCTTGTATTTTCTGATGATTTAAGCAGGTCTTTGCAATGGAAATACAACCAACAACTAGCCTATGTGTGATGTGGTTGTACAATATATTGCCTCATCAATCTCATGGACCCAAGTAGTTAGTACTCTTTTTTTCATTTATATAGTGTGTGTGCACAGTTGCCAAAGATTCATGTATATTTCAACCCTTTAATAAATTATGGGCACAAATCACCCTAGTATGCATTGTTTAGGGTTTACAACAAATTCATAGTATTGTAACTTGTAACTTGGAAATCAAAAACAACATAGATGGGTTTTTATTCCTAGGGTATACATTTCTCATCAATCCATGCTTTCATGTATTTTTATGCATTTTCCCCTTTATGCATTCTCTTCCATTTACAAGGCATTTTTTAGCGTTTATGCACAACATAAGGCTTTTGGTTTGAAAATGCACAAATAAAGTATTAATAGATATAAAATGATAAAATCCAAAATCCACAATTTGAACCACTCAATTTGGAGGTCATATGAGTCTTAGGCATTCATTTTACAGTAAGACAGTTTTACCCTCGATTTTACAAAAACCGTGGAATCTTGGTTCAAGGTAGAAGTCCTTAATCATTTTAAAATGCTTAATGTTATTAACTTCATCCCAAAAATTAGATAATTAAATTTTGAGCTATATAGAAGCATGGGCGTGCATTTCCATTAGGTCACTTCCTATTGTTTTGGTATCTCAATTTACAAGGTAGAATTTGCCACTTTTACACAACAACTACATTTATGTTTGCAAATGAAAATCTAAATATGTAGAGAGGTGTAAAATTATCTAATACATCCTCAAAAACTTGAACCACTCAAATTGCAGGTGTGTTAATACCTAGGCATGCATTTTAGTGAATCTTGATGTGTGTTTCTGCACAAGGGCATAAATTACAGTTTAAAACAAAAACATGTATATCTTAAGTGTGAGTGTGCATTTTTAATTTCTTAGGCTCTAACAAGATTGAATTAGGGTTTTATGCAGCAATAGAAACCATAATCCTAATTGTCTATATCATCATATATCGAGAAAATTGTCATCTAAATCTAGCTGAACCTGCAACCTATATCCAATGCAATTTTTTTTTTTTACTTTATTATACATGTTTCATACGTCTGATGATTGTTTTCCCCATTCCTGGTAGGAATTCCATCTCTCCTCTGTCGTGCGTCTGAAAATTCCACTAAACCATATCGTTGGATCTCCCACATACTTTTTGTTGTAGAGCATCGCCACACCGACATAGGCCATTGGCCATAAAGTCGTAATTTGGATGACATCTGCATCAGTTTTTCGACGATACTTTAACATGCCTATGTCACATAAATGATTGTCACCATCGGTAAAATAGTTTCTTGGAAAATTCCACCTGGAAATTCAATGTGTCGCAATACTACCACTGTATGATTGTCGTAATGGTGATGATTTGTTGCGACGAACATTTGTTTTGTTAAATATCTCTACATATGACACATGGAAATTGGTGGCATCAGATATCTGACATAGACTTATGGTCATTGTGAGTATGATGAAAGTGGTGTGATGATTATCTCAGGAGGGAGTTTGTCGGAATAAAAATGATGGGCCGTCGGAACAGTGTCGAAAAATGAGGAAAATATAATAGTGTAAAAATCCCTAGAGAAAATTTTCCATGCCTTCAACCATACATTTACTGTGTAGTACTTGAAGGCCCTTCTCTCCCACATGCCCCAATCTTTGATGCCACAACATAGTCTTTTCTCTAAATATTATAGGAGTTTTTTCTTTTTTAGCTCCAATATTAGGAACAAAACAATTGTTGCAACTGTCACTAATAGTGCTTCCCTGCATCTTGTACAAAGTTCCAAACTGAACTCCCTTCAACAACACCATTTCTCCTTGAACCATCCTATAGGTTCCCTTTTCAAACATGGTTTTTACACCTGCATCGTCCATATTTCTTACATAAATCAACTTTATGTCCAATCCTGGGATGTGCAGAACACCATGGAGTTTTCTAATCCTTCCATCCATGAGATCAACTTGACCTTTCCTCATCCTATGATTTTGGCTGTTGATTCATCTCCTAGGAAAATTTCACCTCCATCATACCTTTCATATTCACAGAACCACTCCCTGTGGGGATTCATATGAAATGATGCACATGATTCAACCAACCATGCCTCATGATTTTCCTATGTGATTGAAGAAACCATGTACACATATCCTCCTTCATCTATGAGGGTTGTTGGTTTTTTTATAAGGAGCATATTCATATCCCTTCCCTCTCTCAACACTTTTGGATCTACATTGTTTCTTGTAGTACCCTTATTTTCCACATCTCCAGCATACATATACGAATTTCCTGGAGATTTAGATATTCCCCTAGATTTAGACCTCCCACTTGAAGACTTAGATATATTTATTTCCTGGAGCATCCTAGATTTATACCTCCCTCCCTAATTTATTATATAGGCGTCATACGTCTAATGATTGCATGTCCCATTCCTGACAGGACTTCCAGCTCTCCTGCATCGTGTGTCTGCCAATTCTGTCAAGCCATATCGTTGGATTGCCCACAAAGTGTTCGTTGTAGAGATTCACCACACCGACGTAGGCCACCRACCATAAATTCAGAATTTGGATGGCATCCACATCAGTTGTCCAAATGATACTTTAACGCGCCTATGTCACAGTAATTACTATCGCCATCGATAAAATAGTTTCTTGGAAAATCAATGTGTCGCAATACCACCACTATATGATTKTCGTAGTGGTGATGATTTTTTGTGATGAACATCTGTTTCATAAAATATCTCTACATCTGCCACATGGTAGTCAGTGGCATCAGATATCCGACATAGACTTATGGTCGTCATGAGTACGAYGAAAGGAATTTGTGCTACAGATTTCCATATTTTCCCTCCTTATCTCCTCCAACAACAAGGATGAGACTACATCATCAAAAGTTAAATTAGTTGAATTACTACCTATGGCCACAACCAAACTATCCTAAGAGTCTGGTAAAAAGAACAATAAAATGATACACTTATATTCATTAGAAATATTAATATAAATAGACAATAATTGACTCACCACAATATTGAAGGTGTTTACATGCTCTGTCACCGAGTCTCCATATTTCATCCTTAGGTTGTACAACTTCTTCCACAAGAATAGTTTGTTTACTAGGGACTTAGACTGATACAAAGCCCTTAATTTATCCCAAAATACCTTGATTGTAGCTTCCCCTGACACATTCAGTAACACTAAATCTAAGAGACACTATCATATTGTGCTCTTTGCCTTTCGATCAAACTTTTCCCAACCTTTTTACATTCTTGTAGGTGGAGTACCTAGATCCACAACGATCCACTGATATTTTTCCACCAATAGATCTTCCATATTGAGTTTCCACAGCTCAAAAATTTTCCCATTAAATTTCTCGATCTCTATTTTTGAATTGGTCACCATTTATTTTCACCACAAGAATCGATACCGTAGAGCTCCCACTATAACAAGGTTTACCACAAACTTGAGCCAAACCCCTAACCACAAAGGCATCTTGTTGAATAAAATAACTATTCTAATACCAAATGTATATTTTAACCTTGTACAATTAATTACTACAAAGATGTTCTTAATAAAAAATAGAAAAAACACAATGGCACACACACACATTACACAAAGATTTTAACCTAGAAACTCAAACCGGGAAAACCAACAAGATGTTTAGAGTCGCACCTCTAATATTTATTCATCATATATCTTCATTGTTTACAATATATATATATATATATATATATATATATGATCCTATGGCATACAAAACCCCTAATCCATTAACCCATATTAGTCAAAACACTAATTCCTTAACCAAAATTAAAAAATTATCGGTGAAAACCACGTGCCGAAAAACCGCAAAAAAACAAATGCAAATACCGCCAAAAACAAAATTTTCAAGCGCCACCCCCCTTGTGACCCCCTGTGACCCCCCAGGAGAGGGGGGCTACGAACCCCCTACCGGGGGGGCTAGCCCCCCCTCCGYGCGCACGATGCAATGGAAACACTATGTTTGGTCATGTAAAGAATATAACACATACCCAACAAATTCTACGTGGATGCATGTATGATTTTATAAAAAAATAAATAAAGAAAATAAATTTATTATTTATTCTTAATTTACTTTTTWTTATTATTAGAATTTTTAAAGAAACCATGAGAAAAATACTTATAATCATCAATTATAAAAAAAATATGAGAATCCAAAAGCCAAATAAAGTTGAAAACTAAGCTCTAATACCATATGTAATTATTAAAGACACTCAAATTAATAAGAATAATTATCAATAGTAATTTCATAACCTTAAATTAGTAAAAGTAGATATTGTTTCATTACTAGTAGCATAATCAGCATAAGGAACGAGTTGTGAGGGTCATAATTGAAAATGTCGAGAGTAAATTTAGCAAGGAGATGTTGCCACTCCCCATTATAGCTCTAACGACTCCATTTCCTCTTCTTTAACTAGCTCTAGATAATGCATCAAGATTCTATTCTTTTATTTATTTTTTACATGTATGCTCATGAATGATTGTTCTGCAACTATGGGTTTGTGTTTTTACACTGACCTCTGATAATGTCAAAGTCTCGAGAATTAGGTTGTTTTCTTTGTTAGATGATATTATAATATTCATGGATAAATCCTTTAATTAGATAGATCCATAATCAATCATTCTTTAAATAATTTATTAGAAGAAGATCATGTTGTCCAAGCCTTGTTATATTTAGCTAGTTTGGATTTTCTTGTTGATTTCTGATTGATGGATGCTATGATGTTCTTTCCATTATTAAAATGCCCCTAGGGGGTTGATGTTTTCAAATTAGATCATCTTATGAGTTGTGATGTGGAATTTGGTGCCTATTGTGGTCACTTTGTTAGCTCTTATAGTAGTTACATTAGAGGGTGATGTGGAATATACGAGGAGAAAACAAAATCATATAAGTAACATAATCAAATTTATTTTCAGAACATAGTTCTATGAAGTGGGAGAGCATGTAATGTGTAACGACCCAAAATTACGTCTCTAAACAGCGAAGTACAATAGGA
>ML793326.1:219323-231730 GCA_009831015.1 Picea engelmannii | reverse complement strand
TACAAATTGATTAGGTTCTAAATATAAAGAAGCAATTTGTACCTTTTGTGTATGTGGCACATTATGGAGATCAAATAATTGCTCCATTTGAAGTATCCATGTGATTGGGTCCTTGCCATCAAACTTCCTCATATCAATCTTAGAAACGTGGTTGGTCTTCAAACCAAAGTTGGAGTTTCTCTATTCTTGATTCACCTTGCTTATGTCCTCATCATGAATTTCATCGGATGCATTTTCAATTTCAGGTGTCTTCTCTATTACGAAATTTTTCAATACTTTCATGATCTCCCCTTTTAAACCATCCAACTTAGCTTCCATTGAATCCATATTAGTATCCAACTTAGCTTCCATTGAATCCATCTTCTTTTGTAGTTCATTTATGTCCCTACGCATTTCTTCACCTTCATCAAGAGTCCAAGTAGGATTTTCTGGAGGCTTATTTGGTGTAGAAGTTCCCTTTTTTGGTGGCATGTTGGCCAAGTATCACTTTTGAACCTTGATTTTGAGGTGGTTCTGCTAGACAATATTTCTTCTGTTGTATCTCCCAAGTTTCGACTCTTATGGGTATGAAAATTTATTTTATATAGTTCTTTGATATTTCTTCTCTACAATTCCATAGGTCTGATCAAAATTGGATGTGCCAAGTGGAATTTATAGTAACTTCCCCACAACTTGTCGATTTTTGTCCTTTACAGGAGATCTCACTTGTATAGTGTGCCCCGCACAAAATTATTGATATAAAATTCTGAAACTCACACCAGAAATACTAAAGACTGTCCACGATCCAATGAAACTAGTCCCACTCAATTTGGATACTCAAGGAAGAAGTTATGATTGTTTTACCTCGAACACCTTCTCGAGACTAGTCAATAGGACTAGTCAGATACCCTATCTTACACAGGGTGTATCTACAAATTTAAGATGACCCAAAAGCTGAAATTTTTACCACAGATACTTTACTAATTTCTGTAAATATCCTCTAGAGTTCAGGGACTGAAATGTTACAGAGAAGTTTTTATAACGAAAATTCCACAATGACTTAGTTCAGGATGATTCCAGAACCCTATCTTGTACAGGCTGTATCTCCAAAAGTATAAGGCCTCAGGAGCTGAATTTTTAACCTAATGTACCTTGATCCATCTATTAAATATCCTCCAAGAATTTCCTTTTGAAATGTTGTAGAAAAAACGTTATAGCGAAACCCCAAGATGTAGCTCAGATGTAGTAGCGAAACCCCAAGACCTTGAGCTCTGATACCATATGTTAAGAACCAAATATCAATATAGCATAGAAAAACCTCATAAAAAGTACTCAACACCTTGAAAAAGAGATAATTTCAGATAATAAGCCTCTTCAAGGGGGAAACCTCCTTTTACCCCACTTAAATGTTCAAGTACCAGATGATTCAAAATGAAAATGTCTCCTTGGTATATATAGGAGACTAGGAGGTATAATTACAACTAATGGCCTAAAGCCGACATAAATAAAATAACATTACTAATATAATATGCCCCAATTAAGGGGTAATGAGCCAATATTAGGGCTTAATAGTCAACATATTGTAAGCTTCGGATAATCGCTTCGAGAGGTTTCAATTGAGATTTGAGACTCCCAAAATCCGGAGAGCGAAGTAAACGTCAGCTGTTGGATCCAGAGGACATGGGGCATAAGTTAGTGGACTCCAGGTAAAGACCCGAAGTAGGTCCTGGCTGTTGATCGCCAGGAGGGGTACATGTAGATAGATTAGAGTCTCTGGAATAAACACACTTTGGAAGGAAATGAGTGCGTAGAATCTTGAAACTCCCGAAAGCCGAAGAGCCGAAGTAGATCTTGTTCGTTGGATGACAGGAGATACATGTCGATAGATCGAAGACTTCGAGGAAAACTACTTCAAAGGTTTCCAAGTGTGGAGTGAGACAAACTCCTGAAGCCTCGAAATTCAAAGAGTTGGAAGGTCGAAGAGAATCTGGATCGTAGATCTAGAAGGGCGCGTGGTGATAGATCGTGAACTCCAGGTGGAAGCACTCCGGGAGAACGCGAAGGAGAAGAGTTTGAAATCGCCAAAGCACGAATAGCCAAAGCAGTTGAGAGTCTTCGATTTGTGAGAGGACACATGTCATCAAATCATGAACTCTGGATAAAACGCTCCAAGAGAAGAAGAGCATGGGGAAATTGAGATTTGAAATCACCGAAGGACGAAGTCCCGAAGCGGATGACAACTGTTGATTTGAAAGTGGACGCGTGGCGCCAGATCTAGAACTCTGTGTACAGATCACTCCGGAGGAAAGAAGAGGGTAAAAGCACTGAAGTCCTGAAATGAGATCTCGAATGTTGATCGAAGAGGAGGTCGAAGGACCGTTGATCTGGTCTTAGTTGAAAAGTGTCGAAGTCTCGAAGAGGACCAAGGTCATCGATTTGGAGAGGACATGTGTTAGAAGATCCAACACTTTGAAAGGATTCACTCTAGATATTTGTGTTTGTGGAGAGAGGATATAGACCGTTGATCGAAGTAGACGCATGACATCCGATATACAACTCCGGGTATAGAGCACTCCAAGAGAAAAGGGTGAATGAAGGAGAAATAACTCCCAAAGGTCGGAGAGATGGAGTTCATTAGAACCGTTCATTTTTTGAGGACATGTGTTAGTAGTTATTCCACTTCGGAAGATAACTACTGAGAGAGGAAGAAAAAGTTGAGAGTTGAAACTCCTGAAACCCGAATCGCGAAATAAGTCACAATCGTTGATTTAGAAAGGTTAGATCTGATCTGTAGATTCATAAAGGATAGATTTGAGCCGTCAGTTCAGAAGCATCGTCAAGGTAGTGAGATCGATGGACCCATCACATTGCGAGGACCGACAGTGTGAGAACTTTAAAAACTTGAGGGTGGGCCACAATCCAAACCATGGTTTTGGAGATAGGACATGTGGAGGGTCAAGGTGAATTGAGGGGCGAAAAGTAGTTGGTTTCAAACCACCCTTGGCCACACCTGCAATCACATGGATTACATGAGGTCATCGTCCAAGGTCATGACAAGGAAGGGCTTATCAGAAAAGGGGCTAGTGCCCAAACTCAAATATTTCACAAGAGAAAAAGGGGAAGGTCGCGAGTACCATTAGACTTGCACCTGGAAGTCGAAAGAGTCTGCGTTTAATTGCAGAACGAGACCATCAAGGTCTCAAAGATTCGTTTGGCTCGAGAATTGGAGATCCTTGACTGGGAGGTCGGACTGGTTCCTTGACTTTTCAAATTAGAAACCATGTATGGAGAATTTGTCCTTTAAGAAAAGTGAAATTTTTTATGCCCCGTCATGGGTGTGTTACACTCGGCATGTGTGCCTACATTTTCTTCTTTCCCGCTTCTTTATTCTTCTTCTAATTCTCTAGGAATTGTATATTTTTTTAATGATGATTCTTATTCATCAGATGATGAGCCTAAAGCTACACCTTCATTTGGGCCTCCTACAATTTATTCTATCAAACCTACACCTTAAATGGATTCCTTTACCATTTATTTCATTGATCATACAACTCCTACTACTCCACTTTTGAAATGGGTCCAAAAAACAAGGGAAGTTGCTAGTACTTTTGTTGGTGATTTGATAAATCCCCACAAGACACACTCTCAGTTCCATAGAAGTAGTTCAACTCTTATGGCGCAACACATTGATATGGAAGATCCTCATTCTGATAATGAATCAAGTGGTCAACCTTAATAGGAAACAATTATGCAATAGGGATGAACTCCTTATTGAAAAAAGACAATTGGGATCTTATTCCTCTTCTTGAAAGTTTCAATATTTCATTGCAAGTGGGTAAAAAACCAAGTTTTTAGTAGAGGAAATAATGGATAAGTTCAAAGCCTAGCTTGTTGCCAAAGGTTTTTTACAAGTTGAAGGTATTGATTATTTATAAAAAATTTCCCCTATTGCAAAGATGGATTCAATTTGACTCGTTCTTTCACTTGTTGCTTCTCAAGGTTGGAAAGTAAATCAAATGGACATCAAAATAACCTTTCTACATGGGAACTTAAATGAATAAATTTACTTAGAATAGCCTCCATATTTTTCTCAAGATAACTCCTCCCTTGTTTGTCACCTCAAGAAGTCACTTTATGGTCGAAGAAATCTCCCCGAGCTTGGTATGAATAGATGGATAGTTCCCTTATTGATTTTGGTTTCTCTAGGTGTCAATATAATCCCAATATGTACACTAAACTTGTCAATAGTGAACTCTCATCCTTATTATTTATGTTGACAACCTACTTATTGTTGAGATTTGGGTACCTTGGAAAGTGGTCCCCATGTGTTTATGAGTCTCTAAACACAAAGGGGGAGACTATTACCCTTGTACTTTACTTTATGATTCTAATTTCACTTTGACTTAGGATATATAAGTCAAAAGTGAAATATGTCACTTAAGTCATTAAAGTGACAATTAATTCACAAAGTGGGTGAATTAATAGACATAAAGAAAACTAAGGAAAGTGGGTTTCCTAAGTGATATTTAGGGATTGAATCTCACCGATTGATTAGACTTGGCTAGATTGGATCTAGGCCATTGATATTTTAGGGTTTGGCCAAAGGAGGTTAAAGGAGGGTATAGTGAATTTATGAGACTCATTCTTCACTTGTGAGAAGAGGAGAAGAGGAGGAGAGCTTGGGCACAATTATTGAGGAGAGGAGGGCGCACTTGTTTGAGGGTTTGAGGAGGAAGAATTGTTTGGGTTGAGATTGCATGGAGAGGTCATCCATGGAGGATTTTCCATCACCTTTGTGAGGGCGCATACTAGATGAGGAAGGGCACATTTACTAGAGGAGGCGTACATCTTGTAGAGAGGGCACAAATATAGGAGAGGAGGGCTCTTCCATCTTGTGGTATAGGTTCATTATTGTTGGAGAGGCTCACTCTAGAGAGTAGAGGGGGAATACTTGAGTGAGGGAACATAGTTCTTGTTGGAGGTGCATTCCATGGAAGAGGGGTGCATTTTCTAGGAGGAGATGCACATTATTGAGAGGAGGAAGCTCTCCTCTATCTCGTAGGAGGTTCCTATTCCATAGAGAGACTTACTTCACTTTCTTAGGCACACTCTAGAGCTTATAGGGCGTAAGGGTGAAGGAGGGTGCACCATTTGGAGTTTTTCATGAGGAGGGGGCGCACTTGAGGAGAGGGGCGCACCATCATCTTGTGGGAGGATATCTTGAGAGGAGGGAGCTACTACAAAGGGAAAAAAAAAGGAAAAGAAAGAGAAAAGGTCAAGCAAGAGAAAAGTCAAAGCAAAGGCATCAGGATAAAGACAAAGGAAAGCAAAGGAAGGGGTGCCCTACTTCACGCAAAGGCACATCAAGGCAAGGGGCACCCTACTTCACGCAAAGGCACATCAAGGCAAGGGGCGCCCTACTTCACAAGGCTTGTGGGGAAGTCTTCAAGGAACTCCAAGGCATCCGAGAGTGGTTTCTATTATACAGGTTTCACTTGTATATGGTTCTTGTGTTGTACATTTTTCTTTGAGGCCTTCTATATATATCTGCTCCAAACTGGTTTTCCCGATGGGGGGGGTTTTCCAGGGTCATGTTGAAAAAATACACACATGTCAATTTCATGCATGCTTAGAAGTGTAGATCAACATTTTAAAGTTAAAATATCTAGGGTTAGTGTTATTTTGTTTTATGTGTATTTCATGTGCTAACATTGAGTAAAGAAAACACTTGCAAGGGTACTTCAAAAGGACACTTAACCATCAAAATATTGAGCTGAAAGTTGGTGAATGTTTGCTGTCCTAAAACAACAGCAAGGGACAGCCATAGATTTGAAACTTAGAGCCAGACAAAGGTCAAAGATAGACCTCATTTGGCAGCCTCATAGGACCTCAGAAAATCTACATAGTATCAGAGCCAATGGTGGCTTAGACTTGCTGATTTTTGAGCATTTTGTCGACAGTTCAGGGTAGATTTTGGACAATGTGTTGATAGATTTTGTGGACAACTTTTGGGCAGATTTGCTGGATAGTTCAGGGATGATTTTTGACACTTGTGAATAACCTCTTTTCACACCTGTGTGGACAAGAGTGAGGTTGTATTTCACGATCTCTTTTCACACCTATATTGCTAGGAGTGAGGTCGGTGTTCACTTGCCTCTTTTCACACTTGTGTTAACATGAGTGAGGCAACATTACTTTGCAGTTGGAGCATCGGTTGGAGTGAAGTTTGGCAGTCATGTCAGCATCTCATATGCATGTGGAGGATAGGCTAGTTGGATCTAGCAACTGGTCGCCTTGGAAGGAAAGGATTGTCTTTGTCTTGGAGGACCTCGAACTATGGGATATAGTTGAGGCACCTGTGGATGTTCCACTTGTTATTTCTCTCATCTTGTTAACAGAGTTTAGAAAGAGGAACAACAAGGAAAAGAGGATGATATGTGATTTAGTGTGGGATCACATCATTCCCCACTTGACTGGGAAATCTTGGGCATATGAGATGTGGGCATCTCTATGTAAGCTTTATCAGAGCTCTAATGAGAACCAGAAGATGGTTCTTCATGATCGAATGGAGGGAATTCACATGATCCAAGATGATTTGTTTACTTCTTTCCTTGGTCGATACACCCATATCAGAGACAATATTGGAGCCATTGGAGAGGTGGTGGAACCCAATTCTATGGTGAGGACCACCTTAAAAAACTTTACCAAACCATGGGGTCCATTCGTTTGTGGCATTATTTCCAGGGAGGTCATGCCCACATGGGAGAGGATTTGGGATGAATTCATTCAGGAGGAGACTAGACTTGTGGTAGAGGCTTCTGGACAACACCAACAACAGATAGTGGAGGGTGATGAGGATCATGCTCTTTGGACAAAGGGAAATAACAAGATTGACAGGGTCCTGGAAAGGGGGAACATGTGCAAAAGGGAATGCATGTTGATTGAGCACATGCAACTTCATGGGCGACATGCAGTTGCATGTGTCGACCTAGGCACATGCAATTTAACCCAAGAATTCAGCCATGATGGGGGTTCACCCTCCATTCTGTCGTCTTCTATCTAAGATGAAGGATCTCTGCATCTGAGTTCTGTAAGCCTCATGTAGCTCTGAAACCCAAGGCTTGTGATGTTTTCTTGAGGATTCGATACACCCTCTGTCTGAACTATTGAGTCTATGTCGATCTCTACGTGAATTTATTGTCACACATCCGACAAACCAATGTTACCTGAACTGTGTTGTGTCTTAGTGTCCTATTGTCGTTTCTTGTTTCCACACCCCGTTTTCCTGTTGTTTTTGTCACCTGTGAGTTAACCAAACGCTGATGTTGTTGATTTTATCCTAAACTTGCAGGAATTGAGTTCAAATCTGGTTGAAGAACTGGGTTGTCAGGCCCATGATAGAAGAGGCAGGTTTTCAGGCTGGTGAGCAGCTCTCTCTAGGTGAGGGAGTCTATTGGGAAGTGGTTTTCTCCCAGAGAGAGTCCATCACCAGCTACAGAGCTCTGAAAATTCTTGATCTGACCTATTGCCGAGACCCATAGACGGAGGTGAAGCACCGATGGATTGTGCTTGTGAAGGTGTATACTCCCGGGTGGAATAGGCATGTGGGGAATGAGATTCTGTGAGTAGTGGACATAATAAGGCTCCTGGAGAGAATCCTTCCGGTTGCTCTGTGCAGTTTTCCTGTATCCTCAGCCTAGTATAGCATTCCCTTACCTTGGGTGGAGCTTATTCCCAGCTCGGGGGTGACCCACTGTTGAGTGTGATGAGAAGTGAGGTATAAGGCTAGGAGGTTCCTAGAAAGTATGCACGTGGTTGGTGGAGTTATTACAATTTCAAAGATAAGTATATGAATGTGTTTAATTTCAATTAAAATGAATTTTTGTGATGCTTGCAATATTTTCATGTATTCCGTTGCAATCAAGAATTATTGTTAATTCCATTATTTATGTATGTTAGCAGTAATCTTGTGATTACTCTATATTGTTTAGTTAAATGTGTTAATTTTATTTAAAGCATGTTATTTAAATAAGTATGAGAATGTTTCAGCGTAGTAGCGTTGCCCGACAGTGGGGTTGAAGGCTCGGGGTTGTTACAATATGGTATCAAAGCATGGTTTCAACGCTGAGCCTGGATGGGTCGGATAAGTGGTCTTTTGACCCAAGGTTTTGAGAGGAAATTGTGTCTAGAGGAGTAATTTCGAACCTTAGAATGTTTCTGAGTGCCAAAAGGTTATTTCATCGTGTATGAAGCTTAGGAGAAGTAGCGGTAGAATAAAACTGCAGTCGGTGTGCTATTTGACCATAGAGAGAGAGGGTGCTCAACACTTGGGGTGTTGGAGTTGTAGGATCTATTCAGAAAGAAGGGAAAAACCTTTACAACGATTAGATCCAGAGAAGGTGCCGGGAGGATATCCGAGAAGCCTTTCAGGAGTTCGGATGTCAGGAAAAGTGGGGTGTGCTGAGGAAAAAACCCCCGAAACCCAAAACTCCAAAACCCCGAGAAGATATACACCATAGATCTGGGAAAAAGATCTCGACCATTGGGTCAAGAAGAAGGGAAGATGGTAATTTTGGGAGTTCGAGTGTCGAGAGAAGTGGGATTTGCTGATACACAAACTCCCAAAGCCCAAAATCATGAAATCCCGAGGAGCTGAAGTAGTGGGTCGGTGTTGTGCTACTTATATGTTTAGTATAATGCACTCATTAATTATCAATCTGAGATTCGTAATCAACAGAGTTACAAGACACTAGTAAGAAAGGTAATTATAATGTCATGAGTATAGAACTATTCTAGATTATGCATGATGGAAACAAAGAAAACTAGCAAAAAAAAACACACTTTGGTTGTCTTTCACAGAGAGACTATCTACTCCATTAGGGCACATGCAAGTATGAGATGGAGTTCTTTTGATAGATCAACTTTGCTATCTGACTCAGGAAGCTAATCATGCAATCACACTCTGAAAAGGGAATCACACATCAATCATCAAGACATAAAGGAAATCACACATCAATCATCAAGACATAGCATGGGCAGTTCAATAATCAATATACTGGGTATGCTGTGGTTCACAATATTCTATTGTGAACTTCACTAGTTCTTTTCCAAATATGTTTGACTACTGCTGTCAACATACATGTCCATTAGGAAAAATCAAATTCTTAAGAACATAAACAGAACATATGCAAAATAGAGTAAGTAAAGATCTCTAAGCAATCATATAATCGAAATCCTAGACTAAACTATAATGGTATCATCTGAAAGAATCAAGATTAAGCTAATCTCACGATTATGCTATTGAAATCAAATGCTAACACTAATCTACAAAGATGATGACATTTGTTGGGCGGTGGGCCCTTGCCGCTTCAACAGGTCATCGACTGGAGTCTACAGTAAGTTTTCTTTCAATCCACACATCACTCTTACTCAAACCTCAAAACATAGAATTAAACTATGCTAACAACTCAACTCACATTCATTCATAAACGATCAAGACATGGAAATAAATGACATCCTTCTATTAAACTTCAACTCATAATATGTTCTACAATATGTAATGCTGCTTCACATGCTGTGTTATGCTATCTCTCTACTACTTCCACCATCCTTGCCATGACTATTTAAACAATCTTAGTCATGAAACACAAGGAGGTGAAATCTTTAGCAGATCAATCAATTGTCAAATTTATATATTCGATTACATATTTTAATCTTCATCCTCATAACACGAAGTGTATGAGGATGAAGCAATAAACAAACTAACTTAACATAGCCTTGCTAGAGCTTTGATGATTCAACAAACATCCAACAATTATCTTGGGCATGATCTGGAGCTAAACTTGGTATATTCTGCTTCTTGTATTGGTACCGGATTGTGACAGGTGAGATTCGGTAGATGGTACTGGATCCAAACAACACGCAAGTGGTTGGTACCGGACTAGAACATTCTACAACTGTTGGTACCAGATCGCGACAATGAATGGTTTGGTATCAGATCTGAATGGAAGGTGCGCTTGGTACCGGATTCAGATAGTGGCAATCTGGCGCATAAGTACCAGATGGTTGAGCTGATACATAAATGCCAGACTCATCTAGAGGTCAAAGGTTACATGTGTAAATTTAAAACATTAGTACATGAAATATTTAGTTTCCTAGCTCAATAAACCACAAAATGCATGAATTCAATTATACTTTACCTTATAACCTTATCAATGGCTAATGGTAGTGTTCTTTGTCATTTATCCAAGCTTAGGTAGGCCAAAAAGGTATAAATAAGGAGTATAATAGAGTAGCGGGGATGCCAATTTAGAGGCTCAACATTCCCCCATGCCAAAATCATTGCATGTCCTCATGCAACTGAAAAAAACTCAAAATTTTTCAAAATTTGAGACTCCATTCTTTACTTCTATGGATCAATGATGTTGATAGTTGAGGCTTCTGCTTTCAACTCCCTTTTTATGACCCTAATGTATTGTAAGAGTCTCAATATCTTCTTGAGATTATTATAAGTCTCTTCATGGTCATCTTGAAGTTGTTGGCTGGTTGCCTTCAGTTGCTCATTTTCCTTTTTGATATACATGTCCAATAGTTGGTATTCCTTCACTTCTTGTTTGAGTTCTTGGTTTTTCTTTTGCAACACCCCAATATTTTTCTTCATCTGTCCTTTTTTTAAGGTCCTTATTGACCCCATTGTTTCTGGCTGGATGTATTCTCTTTCCTCCACTTCCTCCCTCATCCCACACAAAGTGATAGTAACTTGATCCTCAGTTAAGCTAGGGATGTCATCCTGGACTAGTAAGTCTAGGGAAGGGGAGGTAGGATCTATTGGATCTTCATGTGTAAGAGGGTTGACAACTGCTTTACCTTTCTTTGCCATGCTCCTTGTGGTTCTTTTATAAGGGGGTGGTGGATCATAAGTGCTAACAAGTTTCCTTTTCCTCTTTCTTGTCTGTGGAATGGTTACAAGAGGTTGCTCTATGGAATGTTCATATTTATTTTCTAAGCTATTCTTCTCTTTCCTCACGGTTTTTGTCTTATGACCCTTCTCCTCAAGTGATACTGTTGAGATCTCCTCCATTAATTCAGATTTACCTTTTGATTCTTGACTTTTAAAAATCTTATCGACCGTGGAAGAGGGCCCTGCTTATTTACTAGCTTTATCTTTTTGGCTCACTGTTCTGGAGGATGATGGAGTTACCTTATCTTTCTTGCCCTTTTTCTATTTAGGTTCATTATCTTTATCTGAAGCAGGTTGGGCTTCCTCTATAGGTTTGTTTTCTGTGGGAAGGTGTCGAGTGATGAGGGTTTTCCAGCTAAACCCTTGCTTCCTGATCTCATGTATAACTAACATCTTAATAAGACCTTGATGATAAATGCTAGTCTTCTCAGTTTTGGATAGGGATTTGACACCTCTTACCATCTTGTTCAGACTCATCCATAAAAAATACGGGAAATCAATTTTAGGACCTCCTTCAAAGTGTAGAAAAATCCTAAGATGATATAGGAAGGTTACAACATACCTACCCTCACAAGTGAGGAATCATTGTAGACTAGCAAGCATAGAATGATATTCTTCCTTGATATAGTTTCTAGAAATCCCCTTCTTCCAATCAGGGTGTTGATGGTCTTCCTTCAGAAATATTTGGCATATTTCTTTATTGATTCCTACTCCTTTGAAATAATTGGCTCCTCTGCTAGGTAATCATGTGTCTTCCCTTAACATTGATTGTTAGCTGCAGATTGCCTATGTGCACAATCTCTCCATCGTAACCCTGAATAAATGCACGAGATACCTTCTCATGATAGCCTGTGAATTTCTCCAAAAATGACATCCATCCCACTCTAGCATACTTATCTCTACATATATGGAACTCCTTGGTCTCCCTATAAATCTGGAAGACCGGTTCATGTCTACTTACAACCCTATTTATAAACTGTGAGTAAAAATCAGGCTTTAGTGCAATGATTTAGTCAGCTATGAGGGTAAGGGTTTGGTACTGGAGATTGCAGAGAGGAGTAGGATTGGAACTGGGGTAACGACAGGAAAAATATGATGATGGCGTCGATAATTCGAACGATGATTTTAAGTAAAGATGTCGCAAGGGGAAATTAAGACAAGATGAGGGTCATCTAGATGGCTTCGCCACCCAGATAAGCCATTTCATTTCTGCTCATTAGTGCAATGATGGGGATGAAACGTTGGGTGTCAAATAATCATTGTTGTTTGGGATAGGAGATTGGACTTCTAAGCGGTGAATTTGATGTTGAATCGTGGCTCATGAGCTCTTTGACCCTCCCCCATGCCAAGGATGTTGCATATCCTTATGCAAGAAGTTTCAACACCCTGTATCACAATGGAAGAAAATTGATAAGAGAAAAGAAACCAAATCAAATTCCAAAAGTACATTTATCACCTAGCATATGAT
>ML793326.1:195922-216461 GCA_009831015.1 Picea engelmannii | reverse complement strand
TTTTTAGATGCAGGGTTAATGGGCCCTACAAAATCTAATGCCCATTTCTTGAAAGGCTCAATGACTACTTGGGCTTGAAGTGGCATTTGGTCTCGTGCAGTAGGCTTACCCATTCGTTGGCATTCATCACAATTGGATACATAAGTTCTAGCATCTTTGAAAATATTAGGCCAATAATAACCAGATTGCAGAACTTTATAAGCGGTCCTCTTGTCAGCAAATTGTCCTCCACAAGGACCATCATGACAGGCTTGCAAAATATCATGGATCTCATATTCCCCTACACATATTCTAATTACCAAATCTGGTCATGTTTTGTAGAGACAATCATCGTGCCACATGTAGCTTGCACTTAGCTGAATTACTTTCTATTTTTCTCTAGGAGACAATTTCTGAGGCATCTTCCCTGTCATCATATAGTTAGCTACATCTTCATACCAAGGAGTAAATGTAGAAATAGCAAACAAATTTTCATCAGGAAAGTTATCGTCTACTGGTGTGTTATCTCCCAGATGAATCATTCTAGATAAGAAATCAGCCACAAGATTATCCTTACTAGGTCTATCAATAATGTTGATATTAAACTCTTGTAATAATAAAAACCATCTTGTAACTCTAGGGTTTGTTACAGGTTTGTTCATTAAGAATTTGATGGATGAATGATCAGTGTGTACAAAAGCTTGATATCATGTAACATAGTGTCTAAATTTATTGATAGCATGGACCACAACTAACAATTCTTTTTCTGTGACCGTATAATTAACTTCTGTTGGAGACATATTTTTACTGAAACAAGCTTGTTGGCGGTGGGTTTTGGTTGAGAAATGTCTAGGGTTAGACATCCAAAAACCTAACCCTAGGAGATGAAGCACCAAAATTCATGTGGGCCCTATTTGGGTAAGTTGGTGCATCAACTTCCCAGGGCCATAACTTTTGCATACGATCTTCGTTTTAGGTGTATGATAGCTCATTGGAAAGGTATCGTCGAGGAGATTCATTTTGGGGGATAAATTATGTATTTGGCTATAATTGAGAACATATATCATGAAAAACCTTCATTTATTCCCTCAAAATGGCCTCGGAAGTTAAAAACTGCTAAAAATAGTAAATTGCCAAAATTGCCAAAAAACTATTTTGAGCTAGTCGCAAAAGGTGGGTGGCCACCGATACCCACCTAGATCACACTAGTTCTCACTTCTCTCTTGTTGGAAGATTGATCAAACACTCAAACCTTATTCTCTCAAGCCTATGCTAACTAAGTCTAACACTAACTTAGCCTAGATCTCTAACTTTCTTGCTTCTGTTATAAATGTTTTCTACAACCATCTAACTACATAAAATTATCTGCATACACTAATCTAATAGTCCTTTGCCTGTTTTAGCTTGTCCTCTTGAGTATCTTCTATAGTAATCTACAATCTCTACAAAAGGCTTTTGGTGCACATCTCCTGAACTTAACAAGTTCAAAACTTCTATGTAGTCATCTCTAATACCTTTCAAAAATACAGTTCTTACTAGAACTGGGTCTGTGGTGAATAATTTTTATTTCTGATAGTTGTATAAGAACCTTTCTAAATAGTCTTTAGGGCTTTAATCTTCTGTTTGTTTCATTTTAAAAATGTCATTTTTAGCATTATCCTTAAAATAGTCTTGGTATTTCCGTAAAAATGTGTCTTTCATCTGATCCCAAGAGAGAATTGTATTTTCTCCTAAGCTCATGAACCATCTTAAGGGTGAATCCTTCATTGTGGTAAGAAAGAGTTTAAGTTTTTGGGCATCGTCTGAGTAGTTATAGCTTCTACATAATATGTCAAACTCGAATAAAAATAAGTTTGGATCTTCAGTTAACATACCTCTGAAAGTGGGTAACGATGATAGTGGGATGTTTTTCATGTTGATGTTTATGTAAATATCCAAGATTGAAAACCTAAAGGTATCAGTATCAGTGGCTACATTTCCTTCTTCTTCTGCCATTTCGCTAGGTGTTCCTCCTCCACTAATAGATGGTTCAGAAACTGGATTTTGTGTGTCTCCTAAACATTCAGTTCCTTCAGCAGATTCACATTCTTCTTGCCCCAATGCTGATTCTTTCATTTTAGGTTCTTCTTCTGGAGCCTCACTGGCTCCCCTTGAACTTCCTCCTGGTGGAATTTTTCCTACACCAGTGTCAGTTGGACTAGTGGTGGGGGGGTTGCTTTTGAATCTTTAGAGCTTACAAATCTACCCTTATTATCTCTATATCTACGCATAAAATGGAAATTTGATTCTTAATTGAATTGAAATCCTAGTTCTATGTAGAAGGTAAGAAGGCAACCTGGCTTCAGAGAACCCCACTCTAATTGTTGCGCGGCTCTTCACTCACGTATTAAATGTTTTATCCTCCTCCCTCAAGAAGCCTTTAAAATCATTCAAAAACTATGCAAACAATCTAAGCTAAATGACATTAGTACATGAAATATTTAGTCTCCTAGCTCAATAAACCACAAAATGCATGAATTCAATTATACTTTACCTTATGACCTTATCAATGGCTAATGGTAGTGTTCTTTGTCATTTATCCAAGCTTAGGTAGGCCAAAAAGGTATAAATGACAAAGAACACTACCATTAGCCATTGATGAGGTCATAAGGTAAAGTATAATTGAATTCATGCATTTTGTGGTTTATTGAGCTAGGAGACTAAATGTTTCATGTACTAATGTTTTAAATTGCCACGTGTAACCTTTGACCTCATCAATGGCTAATGGTAGTGTTCTTTGTCATTTATCCAAGCTTAGGTAGGCCAAAAAGGTATAAATGAGGAGTATAATAGGGTAGTGGGGATGTCAATTTAGAGGCTCAACAGTYAGGTTGATGTCACTTGGATAGATGTGGACCCATGGGATGTGTGCCACGTGCCAGTGGGCCCCGAGGGAAAAAGTAGACACAATGGGACCGAAAGGCGTCGCCTAGGGTGACATGGACCTTCTTAGGAGCAACACGTGTCACCACCATGGTTGGTGATAGCTGTACTGTGGGCTTGGAGGCTAGAAAGGTCGAAAGTTTGGAAGTCGAGACTTGGAGAGGGAAGCGAGTGTGAGAGCCTCTAGGACCAAAACCCCGAAACCCGAAACCCCGAAGTCACGATTGGAGAACCTTGAGATCTAGCGCTTAGTCAAAACCATGGTCACATGAGGTTGGAGAACTGAGAGAAAAGGACTAAGGCTTGAGTTCACTACAGAGCCGAGCGGAGCTCGAAAAATTCATGGAAACTGAATGTTTTCTTGAATCAAATTTTTTTATGAATGTTGTGGGATTTGTTAAGAAATGATGGCCTAACAAATTCTAGTTGTCTGCACATTATGATGCAGAAGTCCAAAAAGTACCAGAACCAAATAGAATTTCCACTGAGTGCAAAAGAAATGGAAGGGGCATAGATTGCTTCTACTTCTGAGGATGAAGCAAAAGGAATGGATTTTCATTTGGGAGTTGAAGGATCAAACTCAAATGGCCATGGATAAGAGATAGATAAAGAAGGAAACATGAGGAATATCATTGAAGGATTGCAAAAGGATGCCCAAACTCGCCGAGAAGATAGTAGAAAGCTCAAAAAAGCTAAGGAAAAACAAGTATAATTCAACATAAAGTTGTTAAAGAGTTTGGAGAGAATAGAAAAGAAGTTGGATAAGGAGAGTGACTCGAGAAGAACAGGGAATCACCGGACTTCTGAGGGAAGAAGGTCGAGGAGTGTGGGTAGACACCATCATCACTCCCAAGGTCGCTCCAAGAGAAAGACACACAATAGTTCAAGCCCATCCCCTACTAGAAAGCACAGGATATATGGAGTGGATGAATTGAAGGGAGATATGAACAAGATTAAGCCTCTTACGTTTGATGGAGAACATCATAAGGAGGAAGACATCGAAACATGGTTGCTTGGTATGAGGAAATAATTCCAACTATAGAATTATTCCTCTCATGCGGAAGGAAGAATTGCAATGTATCAACTGAAGGGAAAGGCATCCATGTGGTGGGATCAACTTGTGCAGGTACAATACATCAAAGAGAAAGATATCACTTGGAATGAATTCAAGAGGCATTTAAAGAAGAAGTATTTGACCAAGAGATATTATGGAAGAAAGATGAAAGAGTTCTTTGAACTCAAGCTAGGTAGTATGACCATTGATAAGTATGAACGTAGGTTTTTGGAATTGTTGAAGTATGTTTCGTTCATAAAAGAGGAGACTGTCAAGATTCAAAGGTATTTGAGTGGAATGCCATCTTCCATTGGGAAAAAGATCTAGTATTATGACCCCAAGACCATGGAAGAAACGATAATAAGAGCGAAATGATTATATGAACAAAAAAGAGAAAAACCTACCTTCTGGAAGGCTTGAGATGACCAGAAGAAGTTTAATAAAGAGCATAGGCAGAAGGGAAACAAACCTCCCTTTTTCAGAAATAGTCCTCAAGGACAACCATCGTTTAGAGAGCCGAGAATGAATGACGTAGGGGAACAAAGGCCAAGAAAGATGCCCACTCAGTGTTGGGGTTGTCAGGGAAACCATAAGTATAAAGATTGTCCCAACAAAAATGGAAAAGTGAGAGTTTTCCATAATGTTCATCAAGCTGAAATAGTGGAGGACATGGGTAGTAGAATTCCAAGGATCTATGTATCCCTGGACAACAAGCAAGATGAATTTCAATTTCACATGATTGAAGTAGAAGGTATGATTAACAACCAACCATTTACTATTTTAATTGATTCAGGGGCTAGCCATAGTTATGTAGATCCTAGAGTGGTGGAAAGTTTTCATTTGTCAAGAAGAAAACATGAAAATTTTTGGTTAGTGTAGTTGGCTACAGGAACCAAGAGAAAAGTCATTGAGTTAGTTAAGTCTTGTCAAGTGGATATGAAGGGACTGAGCACACAGGCTAAATTGAATGTTCTGCCTTTAGGTTCTTATGAATATGTAATTGGGATGGATTAGTGGACCAACACCATGCCATCTTGGACTATTGTAACAAGGAATTCACTTGCCTGGATGAGGAAAGAAATCAGAAAACAGTCCAAGGAATTCCCAGAGCTATTGCTATCAGAGAAATCTTAGCAATGCAGTTGAAGAAGTGCTACAGGAAAGGTTGTCAATTATTTGCATCCCATGTGGAGGAAGAATCTAAATATGAGGTCTCAAAGATTGGAGATCATGCAGTACTAAAGGAGTCTGAGGATGTATTCCAGGAGGTACCCGGATTACCCCCGAAGAGAGATATTGATTTTTCTATAAACTTGATGCCTGGAGCAGCTCTAGTATCAAAAGCTCCTTACAGAATGAGTACACTAGAGCTGAAAGAACTATAATTGCAGCTTGAAGAGATTCTGAAGAAGGGGCATATACACCCAAGTGTGTCGCCTTAGGGTGCCCCGATCCTATTCGTGAAGAAGAAGGATGGGACGTTGAGATTGTGTATCAATTTCAAACAATTGAACAAAGTAATTGTAAAGAACAAATATCCTCTTCCGAGGATCGATGATCTATTTGATCAGTTGAAGGATGTTAAGATATTTTTGAAGATAGATCTCAGGTCGGGATATCACCGGGTAAGGATAAAGGATGAAGACATCAGGAACACCTCCTTTAGAACAAGGTATGGTCATTACGAGTTCATAGTGGTGTCATTTGGGTTGTCAAACACACCCGTTGTTTTTATGTGTCTGATGAATGGTGTATTCAGGGACTATCTAGACAATTTTTTCATAGTCTTCTTGGATGACATTTTGGTGTATTCCAAGTCGGAGGAAGAGCATGAACAACATCTGAGGATGGTGTTGCAGGTGCTAAGAGAGAACCAACTGTATGCCAAGTTGAGCAAATGCTTGTTTTATCAGGAGAAAATCCATTACTTAGGGCACATTATTTCGAAGGATGGGATAGTTGTAGATCCTGAGAAGATTGAGGCCATTAGAGAATGGTTAGCGCCAAAGAATGTGACATAAGTTAGATCCTTCATGGGTTTAGATGGTTATTACAGAAGGTTTATCACAGGGTTCTCGAGGATAGCTCACCCTATCACTTCCTTGCAAAGGAAGGAGAAGAAGTTTCAGTGGACAGGGGATTGTGAGAAAATCTTTCAGCAATTGAAGCAACTGTTAACCAATGCTCCATTCTTTAGGATTTCAGATCCAAATGAGGATTTCGTGGTGTGCACTGATGCATGCAAAGAAGGTCTGGGAGGAGTCCTCAGTCAAAATGGGTTCGTAATTTGTTATGAATCTAGAAAGTTGAAAGAGCATGAAAGAAACTATGCCACTCATGATTTGCAGTTGGCAACCATAGTACATGCTCTAAAGAAATGGAGGCATTACCTCATGGGAAGGAAGTTCAAACAGGGAACATACCATAACGGTATGAAGCATCTGTTTGATCAGCCAACCTTGAATTCTAGGAAAACTAGGTGGTTGTATTTTCTGTGTGAGTACAATTTTTATATCAAGCATATCAAAGGGAAGGAGAATAAAGTGGTTGATTCACTCAGTAGGAGAGTACACAAATTACATGCTACATCCATTAGCATGTACCGAACTGATATAAAGGATAGAATTTTGGAAGCTGCAAATGCAGATTTGCAGTACATGGAGCTGGTAGCAATGCTACAACAATATGAGATGCCACAGAAAGTGGAAAGTTATAAATTGGAAACCGACGGAACATTTCGATACAAAAACAGAATTTATGTACCTAATGTCTAGGACTTGAAACGTATGATTTTGCATGAACTGCATAATGTGCCTTATGCAGAGAAACCTAGATATCAAAAAACCGTGGCAACAATCAAGAGCCATTACTTTTGGCCAGGTATGAATAAATATTTTGCTAGATACATCGCCAGATGTATGGAGTGCCAGAAGGTTAAAGCTGAGCATAGGCACCCAGCATGGTTGCTGCAACATTTACCCATTCCTGAGTGGAAGTGGGAAGTAGTGACAATGAACTTCATCATAGGATTGCCAGAACATGCAAACAACATGATTCAATTATGGTGGTGGTGGAAAAGCTTACGAAAGTTTCCCATTTCATTTCATTAAAGACTACTCACAAGGAAATGGATGTTGCCAACATCTTTATGAAGGAAGTGGCACAATTGCACCATATCCCCAAGACAATTGAGTCTGACAGAGACCCGAATTTTACCTCAAATTTCTGGAAAGGGTTGTTCAAAGGATTCAGGACGAATCTAAACTTTAGCACAACTTATCATCTGGAGTCTGATGGACAGACAGAGAGGGTGAACAGAGTAATAGAAGACACGCTAAGAATGTATGTGATGGACAAACCATCGAAATGGGAATACTACTTACACTTGGTAGAATTCGCCTACAACAATGGGTATCAAGAATCATTGAAGATGAGCCCATTTGAAGCACTTTATGGAAGAAAGTGAAATACTCTAGTAAGCTGGGATAATCCAGCTGATAGAGCAGTAGTTGGGCCAAAGTTTCTCAAGGAAATGGAAGAACAAATGCTAAAAATTAAGCAGATTTAAAGGTTGCCCAAGATAGGCATAAAATTTATGCTGATAAGAATAGAATCCATGGAGAGTTTAAAGTGGGTGATCATGTTTTCCTGAAAGTAAAAGTCAATAGAAGTTCCTTGAAGCTGGGAAATTGCGCCAAGTTGGCAGCCAGATTTTGTGGGCCATTTGAAATCCTAGAAAAGATTGGGCCAGTTGCATATATACTTGCATTACCCACATCCATGATTGGACATAATGTGTTTCATGTTTCTTTGCTTAAGACACATATACATGATGTTAATCATGTAATTGATTGGAATGTGATTCAGGTGGAGCAAGAAGGTGTCCTGGAAGTGCATCCTGTGCGCATATTGGACTAAAAAAACAAACAGCTCCATAATCGAGCCATAAGGCTTGTAAAGGTCCAGTGGACCTGGTACGGTCTTGAGGATATGACTTGGAAACATGAATATGCCATGCGGGTAGAATATCCGCATCTTTTTTAAGATTTTGGAAATCTTGTTGATGTTGTGTAAAAGTTGCACTGAGGATAGTGCAAAATAAGGGGAGGGGATTGTAATATCCCCAAGGACGAGCCCTATTGTAATCATGTTTTGTAGGCTGGTGAGCCAAGTATTGATAAGTTGGTAGGATTATGAGTTTATTAGGCTGGAGAGCCTAAGTGTTAAAGGCCAGGAGCATGTTTTTGTATATGTAATTATCCAAAACATTAATAAAAATATAAACATCATTGCGTACAAACCGACCACGAAGAAAGAGTGATGGGGGACTAAGCTTCCACAGAGTGGGTAAGGAAAAGGGGGCTGAAAGGTTGGGAGAGGGGTTAATCTTAGGGGATTAAGTCCTTGGGAATAATAATTTATTATTATTCCAAAAGCTATGTGAAATGTAGGTTTTTATCCCAAGTTCTTGGAAAGGGGGAACATGTGCAAAAGGGAACGCATGCTGATGGAGTGCATGCAGCTTCATGAGCGACATGTGTCGACCCAAGCACATGCAATTTAACCCAATAATTGAGCCGTGATGGGGGTTCGTCCTCCATTCTATCGTCCGATGTCTGAGTCGAAGGATCTCTACGTCTGAGTTCTGTAAGCCTCATGTAGCTCTGAAACCCAAGGCCTATGATGTTTTCTTGAGGAGTCCGTATACCCTCTGTCCGAACTGTTGAGTCTGTGTCAACCTCTACATGAATTTCTTTTCACACATCCTGCAAACTGGTGTTACCTGAACCGTGATGTGTCTTAGTGGCCTGTTGTCATTTCTTGTTTCCACACCTCATTTTCCTGTTGATGCTGTCACTTGTGAGTTAACCAAACGTTGATGCTGTTGTTTTTATCCTGAACTTGCAAGAATTGAGTTGGAAACTAGTTGAAGAACCGGGTTGTTAGGCCCGTGGTAGAAGAGGCAGGTTTTCAGGCCGGTGAGCAGCTCTCTCTAGGTGAGGGATTCTGATGGGAAGTGGTTTTGTCCTTGAGAGAGTCCAGCACCAGCTACAGAGCTCTGAGAATTCTTGATCCGGCCTATTGCCGAGACCAAGAGAGGGAGGTGAAGCACCGATGGACTGTTCTTGTGAAGGTGTATACTCCCAGGTGGAACAGACATGTGGGGAATGAGAGTCTTTGAGTAGTGGGCATAAGAAGGCTCCTGGAGAGAATCCTTCTGGTTTCTTTGTGTAGTTTTCCTGTATCCTCAGCCTAGTCTAGCATTACCTTACCTTGGGTGGAGCTTAGTCTCAACTCGGGGGTGACCCACTATTGAGCATGATGAGCAGTGAGGTCTAAGGCTGGCAGGTTTGTGGAAAGTATGCACGTGGTTGGTGGATTTACTACAGTTTCAAAGATAAGTATATGCATGTATTTAATTTCAATTAAAATGCATGCCTGTGATGCTTGCAATATTGTCATGTATTCCGTTGCAATCAGGAATTCTGTTAATTCCATTATTTTTGTATGTTAGCAGTAATCCTGTGATTACTCTACATTGTTTAGTTAAATGTGTTAAGTTTATTTAAAGAATGTTATTTATATAAGTATGAGAATGTTTTAGCATAGTAGTGTTGCCTGGCAGTGGGGTTGAAGGCACGGGGCCGTTACAATATTGGTGGCAACGGGCACTTTCCTTGGTAAGAGGGAGTGTTGACATTTGGGTACCTTGGAAAGTGGTCCCCGTGTGTTTATGAGTCTCTAAACAAAAAGGGGGAGACTATTACCCTTGTACTTTACTTTATGATTCTAATTTCACTTTGACTTAGGACATTTAAGTCAAAAGTGAAATATGTCACTTAAGTCATTAAAGTGACAATTAATTTACAAAGTGGGTGAATTAATAGACATAAAGCCAACTAAGGAAAGTGGGTTTCCTAAGTGAGATTTAGGGATTGAATCTCACCCATTGATTAGACTTGGCTAGATTGGATATAGGCCATTGATATTTTAGGGTTTGGCCAAAGGAGGCTAAAGGAGAGTATAGTGCATTTATGAGACTCATTCTTCACTTGTGAGAAGAGGAGAAGAGGAGGAGATCTTGGGCACAATTATTGAGGAGAGGAGGGTGCACTTATTTGAGGGTTTGAGGAGGAAGCATTGCTTGGGTTAAGATTGCATGGAGAGGTCATCCATGGAGGATTGTCCATCACCTTTGTGAGGGTGCATACCAGATGAGGAAGGGTTCATTTGCTAGAGGAGGCACGCATTTTGTGGAGAGGGCGCACATCTAGGAGAGGATGGCTCTTCCATATTTTGGTATAGTTTCATTCTTGTTGGAGAGGCTCACTCTAGAGAGTAGAGGGAGCATACTTGAGTGAGGGCACATAGTTCTTGTTGGAGGCGCATTCCATGGAGGAGGGGCACATTTTCTAGGAGGAGAGGTGCATTCTTGAGAGGAGGAAGCTCTCCTCTAACCTGTGGGAGGTTCCTATTCCATAGAGATACTTGATTCACTTGCTTAGGTGCACTCTAGAGCTTAGAGGGCGCAAGGGTGAAGGAGGGCGTACCATTTGGATTTTTGCACGAGGAGGGGGTGCACTTGAGGAGAGGGGCTCACCATCATCTTGTGGGAGGCTATCTTGAGAGGAGGGAGCTACTACAAAGGGGAAAAAAAAAGGAAAAGCAAGAGAAAATTCAAATCAAAGGCATCAGGATAAAGACAAAGGAAAGCAAAGGAAGAAAGGCACACCAAGGCAAGGGGTGTCTTGGTGTGCCTTACTTCACAAGGCTTGTGGGGAAGTCTTCAAGGAACTCCAAGGCATCCGAGAGTGGTTTCTATTGTATCAGGTTCATTTCTATATGTTTTTTGTGTTGTACATTTTTCTTTGAGGCCTTCTATATATATCTTATCCAAATTTATTTTCCCCATGGGGGGATTTTTCCAGGGTCATGTTGACCAAAAACATATGTGTCAATTTCATGCATTCTTAGAAGTGTAGATCAACATTTAAAAGTTAAAATATCTAGAGGTAGTGTTATTTTTTTTTATGTATATTGCATGTGCTAACATTGAGTAAAGAAAACACTTGCAAGGGCACCTCAAAAGGACACTTAACCATCAAAATATTAAGTTAAAATTTGGTGATTGTTTTTTGTCCTAAAACAACAGCAAGGGACAACCACATAGTTGAAACTTAGATCTAAACTAAGGTCAAAGACAAAACTTAGTTGGCAGCCTCATAGGACCTCAGAAAATCTACACTTATCACTAGAAATAATGATTATCAAATCAACCATGTGAAATGTAGTCTTATGAGCTAGTTTGAGATGTTTGACTTATACCTCTTTCATTATTATTTTTTTCATCAAATACAACAACATGACAATAATTATGCACTTAACATTTTTCATTGATTTCACATGGAAGATTGTGAGCCCACCCCTACTCCCTATTAGTGAAGTGTCAAACTTTCTGCCAAATGTTCCACTCCTTAGGTTGATCCCACTTTGTATAAATAATTGGTAGGAAGTATTTTTTCTTGACCCATACCTAACCAAACCTTTCCTTTGTTGTTGATTTAGTCTCCTACTACATGCAATATCCTCATGAGATTCATTGGAAGCCTGAAGGTGGCAAAACATATCCTTCACTGCATCAAGGGTACTTCTCAATTTAGCATAGAGTATACTTCATGAAGATCCTCTTCTTTAATTGGATTTAAATATTTAGATTTGGAAACTTATGTTGATAATCATCGAAAGTATAATTCTGGCTACAATTTCAACCTTGGTTTGGGTCTTGTCACTTGGTCCAACAAAAAGGAGCATGCAATGCCTCTTAATTCCACAAAGGAAGAGTATCAATGTGTTGTTAACACTAGTTGATAATATTTTTGGACTCGATAATTGCTCACAAAGTTTGGTTTCACTCAAGACCACCCTACAAATCTTTGGTGCAACAATAAAAGTGCCATCAACATTGCCTACAATCTAGTTGAACACTAATGTACCAAACACATTGAATTCCATATGCACTACATATGGAAGTTCTTGACTTGCAATTTTGTTATTCGAAAAATCAAATTACATATATTTTCACAAATCCATTCACCAAACCAAGCTCGTGCATCTTTGATCCTTTCTAGGAGTGAAGCAAATTTTCTTTATGAGGGGATAGAATGTACATCATCCTTCCTCCCCCTCAACTTCAAGTCAATCTTATGATGCGATGTTGAAACATAATTATGTGCAAATTGTTTGATGAATTGTACACATGAAAATAAAGTAATTATTCACAATAAACAAATTGTAATTATCCATTGCATAGATCCATTGAATAATTTGTAAATATACATTGAATCGTTCCTTACTTGAAAAGTGAACATATCAAAAGCTAAATATTATTTTATTATTTTTAAGTGAACAATTAAATATGTCAAAATAAGAGATTTGGTGTAGAACATTAAATTCCAAGCCATACTATAATCTACAAGACTAGAAAGTTATAGGCCTATTTTATAATGCACTTACAATATATCATTTTGTAAAACAATCAAATGTCATTTATGACGACCAAATTTTAATACTATATTTTATTTGAAGAGAACAAATGTTATTGTTTTCAATTTTTAACTACGGTATAGATGTACCATAGTACCGAAAATGCACGATGCAAAAGCAACATGAAGCAAATTCTTTCAAAATTTAGAATTCCAAGATGTAGTTGATTAAGCAACATTCAAATGAATTAACTCTATTAATACACATTGTACGAAAAAAAATAGAAGGAAGGAGTGAAAATTGGATTGACCATTAAATGAGAACAAAAGATACTACTAAGAATAGAAATTTATTGGCTTGACCATTAAATGAGAACATAAGATACTACTAAGAATAGAAATTTTCACTTCTAAGGTTTTCTATTGCACTTTAAGAATAGAGTTAGGCACTTTCTTTTGTCAATTATGTTTTTTTTAAAAGAGGATAACCGAGACATCACCATGAAATTCTTTCTAAAGATTTGAGATATGTCTAGGTAATATCAAAATTGGCACTATATGCATTTGACAAGTGCTCACCATGAAATTATCTCTAAATATTTGAGATATGTTTAGGTATCATCAAAATTGGCACTATACAGTAATAGTTTCGAAGATTTTTTATTTATTAATAGAGCTTGAACAATTAATCTATGTAATGTTTACAAATTTCTAAGTGGAAAATATAAGGCATTAACCTTAACAATAACAACAACACCACCATATGCATGGATCCTAAGATTAGCCCCTCCACCCTCTCACATGCTACTTTGGATCCCCCAACTTATTGGCTCTATATCATAGCTAAGGTCCATCTTTTCTCCCATGTCACCACTTTCTTGTAATACTTTTTAGGTTACCTCCCCACTAAAGTTTGACCCATTATCTATTATGGATTCCTTGGCTCCACTAAGGTTTAAGGTTTATCTCATCCCATCTTGTTTCCTTACCCCAACAAAAGAAAATAAATGTTCAAATTTTCTCGCACATAGAGTGTTCAAAATAGAAATTTGATGGATATCTCTCCTCCAAATATCAATTGGTATCAGAGGCTCTAATCTTTTCCATGATTATAGTATCTAATATCATATACCAAGAAAAATACTTTAGAACCAATGGGTTAATTTATAGATTCAATGGACTGCGGCCAAAACTCACAGAACTACATGCATGGATTTCTACAACTTGGAAACCCGAAATCAAGGAGGAAGACTTATTTTATCCCTACACAAAAGGATTTTTCAACATTGAATTCAATCTATCTAAGGATAAGGGCCTCACCCTCAACTATTGTCCTTAGTTTTGGGAAAATATAGGCTTTGCATGAAGCCCTAGACCCAACTTTCAACCCTTCCTCAAACACTCTTTTCTCCACCTAAATATTAATAAGGTTTCCCAATCTTCCTCTACAATTTTGGTGCTTCACTCCTTAAAATCTATTGGAAACATGCTTTGTGAAATTTTACAACACAAAAGTGGAAAGGAAACATGTGACCACATAAACATCAATATAAATCGATATCTATTTCAACAAAAGGTTTCTACAAGAAATTGAGTTGGTTACAAATAAACATGTCTAAATGCAATTTTTGGACTTTAAAAAGTTTCCTTCCAATGCAAGGCTGCTTTAAAATTGACCACATAGAAACCCGTTGTCCTAAATCTAGCAAGGTAGGTCATATCATTAAGAATTCCTACAAGAATCTCGCTTATTAGGTTGAGTGAAAAAAAAGATCAACATTTTGTCAGCAAGGATTCTCCTCCAAGAAGTCCCCCACCCCAAGACCCCAAGTTATGACAATCAAAATCCCTCTCAATATCCTTGAAGGGTGAAGGGACATCCCAAATATCTCTAAATATTTTAGGACTATTACACAAAGCATTAAAGCCATTGACCCCTTCCCAAGTACTCAAATATTCCTCTCCACCGTAGGCTCCTCCTCAATGTTCAAAGGAATTAGAAATTATAGAAACAAAGCCACAAGACAATAAACCTAACCCTACATTTAATATGCCTCTCCATCGTAGAATCCTCCTCAATGTCCAAAGGAATTAGAAAATCTAGAAATACATCCACAAGACAAGAAACCTAACCCTCCCTTTGTAAAAGAGAAAAATTTGCTTCCTTCTTCGAACACGCTAGCATTGGGGTCTTCCTTTCTCTCCTCTAAAAAGGAAAGAGAAAGTTGGGTTTACGTTTCCAAGAAAGAAGAGGTCACTAATTTGGAATCCAAGTAAGCTCTTTAGGAAGAGGAAGGAAAAATTTCAACAAAACCAAAAAATGAGGAGTTACAAGATCTAGTAACACCACTTCAAGAACCAAGGGTGGCAAGTGTTGGAGGATCATTCTTGATCTTGAAGGAAACCAAGAAATAAGTTTCACTTTGGGATTATGCAAGGCCACCAACAATCAAGCAGAGACATCAACACTAATTCAAGTGTCACACTTCTTAAGGAGAGAGGGATTAAGTTGTGGTTGGGGAATCTATAGTGATAATATGTCATATGCATTACCAATCGACTCCAACTAAAATTCAACTAAGTAGGTTCATCAATACAACTCAAAGAATAGGAAAAATATATGAATCCATTGAATACTATCAGGTATTGAGACACTATAATTCCTCTACAAAAATGCAAGCAAGATCAATAATAAAATGGGAATGATAAGTGTAAAGGGGGGGCGCGCGGGGGGGGTCCATTTCAAGTCCACCTCCCATGAAATATATGTTAACCATAATGATAAGGTCGATGAATACATACTCAATGTGCAAGTTGCAAGTAAATGGGATTTTAATCCCCTTCAATTCAATGTACTCCCACACACTTCTTCACTAGTGGTATCATTATTCAACTCTATGAGGATGGGATGGCATACTCCATATGGTTTTATGCATTGATCAGTGTGGTGATTACCATTTGTCTCAATTCTATTGCTCTAATTTGAAAATGGAATTTTGAGATCTGGAGAGACCTTGAGGTGTAGCTTGTGTTCCCTAGCTCGATATTCAGTTTGGAATCCCCCCCGTGTACTATTTATGGATGTTGGTTGGAAGGAATGGTTCAAGTTAGAAGCAATAAAATACACACATGGGCATTCTGAATAGTGTTCATTTTGTGAGAATTCATATTTGCACATAGGGATAAGGAGATGTGAGAGGCATGTGGGTGAAGTATATGACTAATTTTTGTTCTATTTTCAAAATGGGAGGGATGGAGAAAATATTGGGAGAGACAATTCTCAATTGAGGCTCAGTTTATGCACAAGCAAATAATAGCCTAAAATTTGTAGGTAGAATCTCTAAAAAATAAGGAACTGTAGTTTGAATTTTCATGGAAAATGAAAATGAGTGGCTTCAAGAATTGGAAGAGAAAGTGGGTATGTTGCAAGAGAGGATTATGAAGATTAAATATGAGTGGAAACATGTTGTTAGGATTCTCTAGTCTGTGATGACTCCTAAACTTTTTGTTAGTTCATTCAGGCTCGATCTACTAATGGAAAAAGAGGAAGACATGGTGCAACAAGAACCAGGATAAGAAAAGAAAAATACATTAGATATCAAATCATCCAAGATTGGTATCATTAGATTCATCAAGCTTAGAAAATTCACTCCTAGATACAAGAACTACACCTAGCAAAGTATCTCATCCCTTCCTAGAAATAAATGCCTCAGAAAATACCATAACAAAGAAAGGAAAGACCCTAATGAAGAAAGGAAAAAATGTAAGGAGGTAGGTATTACACTCCTTTTGTAACGAGGTAGGTATTAATTTCCTTCCTTCTTACCTAGAAAGAACCTCTTCCTTAACAAAGTATTGCATGATGAACCTTAACCAAGTATTGCATGTTGACGATGTTTTTGTGAGGGCATAATTATCCAAGTATTGAACAAGAGACAAGAACAAAGTGATAGAGACAAAGCCTATGCTTGTTCAACACGTTTATTGTTTAACTTACTGAAAAACAAATATCTCAGATAGAGGCCAACTTGTGATCGTTGTATCCTGGTGCCATACTATGTGCATCTAGGATGACTAACAGAAAAGCATGGTCGAGACATAAATTACACATTGTAAGCTACATTCACCAATCACGAACAACCTCCATCCATATACTTCCTCGGATCTCTAAACCAATCTCTAGGAGTTCAAGAATTATCCTTTATGCTATTATCAAGTTGTATCATGAGAACAACTTCGAAGTGTTCAAAGTAAGTAGAGGGGCAGGCACTATAGAGAAGGTTTGGGTTCCCTCTAGGATGACAACGAGATAATTTCGAAGTCGCAAAATATCTTTTGAAACAGGAAGCTCCCAACATTGATGGTCCACCTGGGCTTATATCATTATTTTGATATATAGGTCTCCTAAGATAAATTAGTCAATCCAAGCCCCACCCATGAGGACCTACTTTAAGTAGATACATAGGTCATG
Organism: Picea engelmannii; assembly: GCA_009831015.1. Classification (NCBI taxonomy): domain Eukaryota; kingdom Viridiplantae; phylum Streptophyta; class Pinopsida; order Pinales; family Pinaceae; genus Picea; species Picea engelmannii. Next base: position 199,552 of record ML793326.1, on the reverse strand, counting down.
TATTTCACTCATGCAATAGCATAGGGAAACATTTACACAAAACAGGGTTTGTGTTGAAACATGTGGTTCCTTTGTAACCTCACCTTGTCTAATTGTTTGGGTCGACCAAGTCTTTGGGTTGAGAGTCGACTAAACCCTCGGCTGACCATGTCCACTTATGGATTCTTGATCCATGCTTTATCGACAGGTGCAATTGCCTTCACCCGAGTTTGTTGAGTTTGGTCCATGACTAAACCTATTTATAGACGATGTTACTAATTTGTATATCATCATCTTAGATTCTCAGATCATCTCAGGAGATATGCTCTCGCTCTCATTGAGTGATTCATGTTTTGGTTCTATGGTGTCTTTCGACACCACTGCTTCTCTTGGATCCATTGTACTCTGCATTCAATCTCTGTCCTAACATGGTAATAGATTTGTTGGTTTCTTAATCTCAAGGTCACAGATTAAGACTCGGATATAAACGAGATAATATTGAAGTTGTTATGAGTATTATGGATTGATATGGGTTATCAATCATTTACTAAATCTGCCATTATGGATTGTCTCGGTTTCTTGAATTTTCGCGCCCTGATGGAAATCGCTTGATTGTCGTCGCTTTCATCAACTAGACTTACGCATGGATGCCCTGGCTCACGATCTACTTACACTCTCTCTTGGACGCGGCTCAACCCAACTGCCATAGGAAGGTTGTAATGTTTGACAACCAGATCAATGGAGGAAGTTTTTTTGGTCATCAAGACACTTGACTTGTAGCCATGGTTGACTCAACCAACTCCTATCATGAGTATCATTGGTCGACTTGACTCAAACTTGGCTCCCGAATTTCCATTCCTAGATCTGGACTAGAGTGAAGGGAAAGTCGATCAAACCCTTTGACCTGGAGTCGAATATCAACACACGGTCTGAATCGACTTCATTATTAGCCTGCTCAAAACCCTCGATGGCTAATCGACTCGACGTAGACTATTGTTCTGAGCAACTTGCCTGCGTAGAGAAGAATTCATTGGAAGGTTCGACTTGGTGCATATGTTGACCCTCAACTCGCCTCTGCTTGTGATCTCACGAGTTCAACTAGTAAAAAACGAGCTCACCTTCCTCTCTTGTCATCCAGGAAAGGAGTCGACTTAGCTTTGGTCGAGACTCTCGACAGATGGCTACATTGATTTCAACTCGTGGATGCCCTAAAACTTTTTCCAACTGATCGACCTCTCATCGCCTTTCGCTTCTCAACCTATGGTTGGACTAATGAGTGGATATTCTTGACATATGATTCAAGAAGAAGTCTTGGTGGATGTCCTAGCACTTATATTGTCCACTCTTTTCTTCTCCCCGATGGGATATTTCCTGATCCAACCAAATTGCATGCCGTGGAGGATTTGACTCACCTTCTTCCGACAGGTGCGCCTCTATTTGTCGACGAGTTCGACTTGTGCGACCAACAAAGCTTGGGAATACTTATTGTCTTGGATTTTTTCCCTCCATCAACCATGGGCATGCTAGATGAATATGAAGCTCTCATGCTTCAAAAATTTCAAGAAATCCATGAGAAGAAGGCTCTTTCCTTGGAAGAATCTCACAGCCATGAGAAGAAGGCTCTTTCCTTGGAAGAATCTCATAGCCGACTTCGTGGAGAAGTCGTCGCCTTGCAAAATGTCGTTGCACAGTTGTAGAATGAAACCAACGATCGAACAGTGAACTGAAGACATCCCACACTCAACTGGAAGATGAGGTTTCCCTATTTTAAACCATCATCCTTCTATAGTGGTTTGATGAAAAGTCTCGGAAAATTGTTGACCTAGAGGAGACCATGGAAACCATATTTCAAGATTTGGTTGATGATTTTAGTGATAAAAAGGATCTTATCGATAATCTTGTGAAAGATGTGAAAGTCCTCTCTTGTGAAAAGACAAAAAATGCAGGACTGAATTCCTTAAGAGTGTTGTTGTACCATCTTGTAATTATCTTTTGTAGTCAAAACAAATTTTAGGGGGAATGCTGCAAAATTTGTTTTCCTCCAAGATGAGTTTACAGGGGGGAGTTGGAACATGTGGTTCTTTTGTAACCTCACCTTGTTAGATTGTTTGGATCAATTAAGTATTTGGGTCGATGGATGACTAAACCCTCAGTTGACCATGTCCACTTATGGATTCCTGATCCATGTTTTATGGACAGATGCAACCGTCTTCACCCAAGTTTGTTTAGTTTGGTCCATGACCAAACCTATTTATAGATGATCTTACTAATTGTTCTATCATCATATCAAATTGTAATATCATCTTAGGAGATATTCTCTCACTCTCATTGACCTATTTGTGCTTCAATGCTACGGTGTCTTTCGACACCGCTCCTTCTCTCAAATCTATTTCCCTTTGCATTCAGTCCCTGTCCCAACAGTTTGAAAAGTCCAAGTTCAGGTAAACCATCCAATTCTTAACATCAATCTCAATGCCACGATGTGTATTTAGAATTGGGAATATATCTAAATTGTTGGGGAGACAAGTTAGTGCAAGGGGGAACAAGCTCCTATTTGTTCCAACCTCCTTCTAGTGCTTTTGACAGGATAACCCAAATAACCAGGAAAAATTCCAAGCTTTGGATCACCTCATATGTTATATCATAGGTAGTGGCATTGGAGAATTTTACCTCATCATGGAGACTGAGCGGGTCATGGGTTGAGGTTGGGTAGATAGGGGGCCATTTTTAGTGGTTTGGCGGGAGCCCAACTTTGCAAATTCAAAATTTTCTTGTCATCGACCCGAAGGGAACCCAAATCTTCTACGTAGTGCCTTCCCTTCTACTTACTTTGAATACTTCGAACTCATGCTCGTACTACAGCTTGATAATATCATAAAGGTTTATATATATGGGGAAGTATATGGATGGAGGTTGTTAGCGGTTGATGACCATAGCTTACAACGAGTCAGCGTCATCCAAACCATCCCTTTTTGCTAGTTGGCCCAAATGCACACAGTATGACACTGAGATACAATGATCACAACTTGGCCCCTATTCGAGATCTTTGTTGTTCAGGAATTCAAACAATCACTATGTTGAACAAGCCCAGGCTTTGTCTCTTCTACTTCGTTCTTGTCTCTTGTTCGATACTTGTATAATTATGCCCCCATGAAAACTTCATCGGTACGCAATACTTTGTTAAGGGTCAACATGCAATACTTCATTAAGGAAAAGGTTATTTCTGGGTAAGAAGGAAGGAACTGAATACCTACCTTGTTATGGAAGGAACATAATACCTACCTCGTTACCGTTTTTCCTTTCTTTGTTACAGTCATTCCTTTATTTGTTACAATCTTTTCTGAGGAATTTATTTTTGGGCAAGGATCAAATACCTTGCTAAGCATAGTTATTGTAGTTATGAGTGAATTTTCTAAGCTTGATGAATCTGTCATTTCTTTCCGCATTTATTTGGCAGGAAGCTCTTAGTGGTCATGATTTATTTTAAAATATATAGATTGTAATGTGTTGTAAAGTTGTGTTTCTATTAAATCTGTTAAAGCAATATACTAGTTCAATAGATAGTAACAATCCTATAACTTCAAGCCTAACATAATAAGTAGGCAATGCTTTTGAAATTTTGAGATATTTTGAAGTACTCAAGATAGAATT
>ML793326.1:166961-183000 GCA_009831015.1 Picea engelmannii | reverse complement strand
GATTTGTTTGAAAGACTCAGAAAGTATGACTCATATTTTTATGTGGAACTTGGTATGGTACCAAGCATGCAGTTCAAGGATCTAGAACAATATCATTCTGGATGGATTTAGGAGATGTGTTGAGAGTGAAAAATGTGTTATGGGTGCTAGAAGTCAGGAGGAGTGTGCTCTCAGTATCCGCAATTGAGAAGAAAGGCTATGAGGTATTATTTCGCGATGGACATGTGTTTATCATGCCTAGAGAATATATCTCATACAGAGTAGTTGTTCTTGGACTTAGAGAGAACAGATTCTATAGGCTAAAGGGCCAGCCTATGTAAGTTATGGCACATAGAAAAGTGGCAAAGAACTAGGAGCAAGTATCTTTGAGGGTTGTGCAAACTCAGAGGGGTTCAAACTTCATAGGAAGTCACCAGGCTCAAAGTGAGAGTCAGTGGTTTAGAGGGAGTCAATATTTAGGTTCAGGTGAGAGAGAGGATTATTCTAAGACTTTCAAGAAGGATTAATGGGTTCAGGTGGGACAAAGGAGTCTTCCACTACTTTCAATAAGGTTTCATGGGTTTAGATCGCCATGCAGGATGCTCAAAAGTGAGAGGCCTCAAGGAGCAGGGTGTCTTCCAAGAAGGGTCCATCTCATACAATGGGAATTTATTTTGTGTTAGAGGGAGCAGTTTTGGTAGTAGAGCCAGTGTGGGAGGTAGAGCCACTTCCATTTTGGGAGACAGAGCTACTTCTAGGTGATGGTGGAGAGAATACCTCCCTCACTAAGAGGGAGTGTTGATGTTTTGTAGCATTGAGCAGGTATTCTCACATTGGACATGGTGTTTGTTATCCCAAAATCCTAGGGATAACTAAGGAGATGATGTCTCAAGTCCCTCAGGTTGCATACAAGGAGTACCGAGAGACATCTTGACCAACAATGTCCACTTGCACAGACAGAGACCCACCTCGCCACCACAACTCTAGGTTCATCACAACGATATCCACCACATCAGTTGGTTTCCACAAGACATCAAGTCTTACTCCATGAAGTACAAAATAGGTATCATGGTGAGTGTCATTTCAATATCTGAGGCATTTGAGTTTGTTGCATCTATAAATTCTTTTGATTATGTAATGTTTGCTTGGACATTATGCTCTTTTCCATGTTTCACTTTGGTGGTTGACATTGTGCCCTAGTAAGTGGGTCACCCTTGGGGATAGGTATGATAATGGGAGGTCCTCTTGACGAGTCATCATGCCATTCCTTTTAGATATATATCTTTTTTTACTACTGCAAATAGGGACAACAATATTAACTTGCATGTCCACTTAACATATAGCTTGTATACTTGGTTTTTCTTATGTCACGGGAAGGTACTATCATCATCTGTTGGTACTCAAACTTCTTGGAAACCATTTGAACACTATCAAGACTCCTTTCCAAGATAATTTCCATTTAGAAACTTAACCTAAAGGGGCATCCATTCATAAGTATCATTTTCCATCTCATTTCCCCCTTAGGGTCACCCAATATTCCCCCCTTGAGATGATCAATTAACCTCTAAAAGTGATGGGAGTACCTATCTTAGGTGAAAGTGGGTAGGTATTCTCCTAGTTGTTGCCATATTTTGGTTTGGGTCGGTATTTTCCCAACCTATAGTTTACGCGATAAGGTTTTGGTGTCATTTTCGGGGAGGATTTTGAATCCTCCTTCATGCCCTAACAACACTTTGATAAACTACCATCCCAAAGTATTTACCCCTATATTTCCTGGCGACTCCACTGGAAGGATGTTCCCCTTCCACCTTTGATGTTTTTTTCTTGAAGATCATATGGCGACTCCACCTTCCCATAATCTATCTTCCCTTAATACTTTTCCCCCAGGGAGATTCAAACCTTCTAAGGTTTACCAAAGAAGGCCTCCTCTCAAGTATCCTGTTGTCAAAACCCTTTTCCAAGGTACCATTCCCCTTGCTACAATGGATCGCCCTCGGGAAAACATCTCTACAATGCCTTGAAAATGGTCACCATTCTCAAATATCCCAATACCATGTCAAAATATTCTCATAAATGGTTGCCAAAGTTTCCAGGAAATAATGTGGTCACTAATGATGATCATATCTATGCCATGGGCAGAGATATGGAAAATAAAGAAGTGGAACATGAGTATGTGGCAATGAAGCTACTTGCCTCATCATTAACCAAAGATTCTCATAGGTGGTTTAGAGTCTTACCTGACAATCACATAGCATCTTATGAAGACTTTTCCAAGTTATTCAAGAAAATATGGATAGTGAAGAAAGACAACAGAATGATTATGGCATGGTTCAATTAGATAAGTAAAAATGAGAATGAAACAGTAAGTGAATTTGACAACAGGTTTGACAAATTGTATAGTCAAATCCCAATATATATACGTACTACAACTGGAGTTGTTGGTCTCCTTTACATGAATGCTTTTGAACCACAATTTCATTTCATCTTGAAGGACAAGAATCCCACCACCTTGGGATAGGCCAAAGAGTATAATGCAGAAATTGAAGAGAATATTCTTGACTCAAAGGTTGATCCTTTTCAACATCCTTATGCTAAGGTACAGACAAAGACTAAGGCTTCCAGTAGTAGTGCTCCTGATCCAATTTACCTCTTGACTCATAAGATAGATCATATGAGTACTCATTTTTTCCAAGCGCAAAATAAAATCATGGGACAATTAAACACTATGGAAACAAATCAATATTCCTCCATAATTCAGTTGGCTAGACAGCAGAGAGATGCCAAATTTTGGAAACCAAGGCCTCAACAAGAGGCAAAGGATCCTGATACATTGAATCCATTTTTAATGGTCAACACAGAGCAAACACAATGGTATTCTCCATGTCAGGAACCTCATCGAGAGGATAAATGTCCACAACAAGATGAAGACTCTTTTGACAGTATGAACTTCATGTATATGATATATAACTTCCTAGAGAAAGAGGTCACACAGGAATAGATTGATGAGGCCAAAAGACAAGGGGAAATAGTGGGAAGAATCTGGGTGTTAAATCAATTGACAGATGATCAAAGAAAGGAACTAAGGAAGAGTGAATTGTGTACATACACTAGAAGAAATAAAGCTTAAGTTTTTCCATCACAACCTTCCGCTCCCCCTCAGCCAGAAGAAACCGCTCCTCCTCCATCTCCAAAGAAGGTAGTCCCACCACTTCCACCTCCATTACATGAGTTGCTTCCAAATCCACTCCAACAGAGGATGAGATTCAATTGAACATAGATGTTGTAGCCATGTTTGGGAAGTTGAACATCATTGTCACTGTAACAAAAATGTGAAAAATTCCTTTTGTAAGGAGGGAAATCTTGAAGTTATTACAGGTACCAACTAAGAAGGAGGACCCTCCAATCATTTTGAACACCATGTATCTTGATCGAAAAAGAGACAACAACCCTCATTTCTATCTTTCCTTGGGCATGAATGGCCTCTGCCTAAACAATTGTATGTTGGATTCTGGGGCCTTTGCAAATGTCATGTCTTTGAAGGTGATGGAACAACTTGGCTTAAAGACGACCCGACCATATGGAAATGTGTGTGGCATTGATTCTAATAGGGTCAAGGTTTATGGACTGTGTGAGAACACTGAAGTCTTCCTGGTTGATTTTCCGTATATTAGCCTCTTTATGAGTATAGTAGTGATTTTCTGTATATTAGCCTCCTTATGAGTATAGTAGTGATTGGTGTCCTAGATGCTTGGGGGATTCTCTTATCAAGGAGTTAGTCTACTACTCTTAGCGGTTTTCTTAGAATGGATCTTACCCATGCACACATTCCCATGGGGGATGGAACCTTTGAGGTATCATATAGTCGAGAGAGGGATGACAAGCATGTGATGGACTCCAATGGTCCTGATTACACAAGTGAGGGTGAGTTTGATGAGGTTCCAGACACCATTGAGTATGATCCACTAGAATTACCTTTCATGCAGGAAGACTACATAGATACGCTTCTCCCAAGGAAATATGAGTACAAAGAGAGTCTTGTGAAGTTCTAAGGGAAAGAGCCAATGTCCATCCATATATTGAAGAAACAAGACAAAGAAAGAAAAGAACATGAGGAAGCCATCAAAACCATAGTCAACACATGACCTCCTTCCTATCCTTACATCGAGAATATACCTTACATCAACTACAGTGAAGGTTATTTTGCATGGCATTGATTCTAATAGGGTCATGGTTTATGGAATGTGTGTGAACATTGAATGCCTCTTGATTGGTTTTTCGCATATCAACCTCCTTATGAATATAGTAGTGATTGGTGTCTCGAACACTTGGGGGATGCTCTTATCAAGGATTTGGTTTACTGATCTTGGTGTTTTTCTTAGCATGGATCTTACCCATGCACACATTCCCATGGGGGGTGGCACCTTTGAGGTATTATATAGTTGAGAGTGTGCAGACAAGCATGTGATGGACCCCAATGGTCCTGATTACACAAGTGAGGGTGAGTTTGATGAGGTTCTAGACACCATTGAGTATGATCCACGAGACTTAACTTTCATGCAAGAGGAATACATAGATACGCATCTCCCAAGGACAGATGAGTGCAAAGAGAATCTTGTGAAGTTCCAAGGGAAAGGGTTAGGTTCCATCCATATATTGAAGAAAGAAGGCAAACAAAGAAAAGAATGTGAGGACGCCATCAGAACTGTAGTCAACACAAGACCTCCTTCCTATCCTTACATCGATAATATATAGTGAAGGAAGTCTTTTGTTCATGCAGAAGTATTTTTTTCATGTCCTCCTTCCTATCCTTACACCAACTACAGTGAAGGAAGTCTTTTGTTCATGCGGAACAAGAATAATTCCAAGCCTAAATATGACCATAAGGATGATAGCGCTTGGCTTGGTCCTTACATCATCAAGAAGAAGTCTGAAAAAGAGAAGTATTACTTGACATATTTGGACAGGAGAAAGATGCCATTACTAGTGGATGGGTCTCTTCTCTGGCCTTACATTCAAATAACTTGACTTCTTCAGGGCCCAGGCTCCAGGTATGTAGGTAGGTCATTTTAATTTCCTTCATTTTCATATTGATTGCACATGATAGTTTAGTTTCATTTCATATTTCATTTTTCTCTACTTGCATATTGATTTCATGTTTAGTTGAGAATTTTTTGAAAAAATGCAAAATTGTCTTTTTGGTTTTGATATATATGGATGAAGGGTGATAGAACCACCCTGTATTTTACAATTTTGTGTTTAAATGTAGGCACATGTCCACCAAGAGATGTTGTTGTTTTCATTCACTCTACGACAAGTATTTGTTCTCAAGTAGGAGCTAGATTTTATCCCGACTCCTAGGGATAAGTAAGGAGATGATGTCTTGAGGCCCTCAGGTTGCATACATGGAGTACCGAGAGACAACTTGACCAGAAGTGTCCACCTGCACAAACAAAGACCCACCTCGCCACCACAGTTCCAGGTTCATCATGATGGTATCCATGACATCAGGTGGTTTCCATAAGACATTAGGTCTTTCTCCATGATGTAAAATCAAGGTATCATGGTGAGTTTCATTTCAACATGTGAGGAATTTGAGTTTTTTGCATCTATAAATTCTTTTGATTATGTAATGTTTGCTTGGACATTATGTTCTTTTCCATGTTTCACTTTGGTGGTTGACATTGCGCCCTAGTAAGTGGGTCACCCTTGGGAATAGGTTTTCTACTTTGAGGTCCTCTTGATGATTCATTGTGTCATTCTTGACCATACTTATCACTTTCCACACTTCATCCCCTCATCTCCTTACCTTTTAAGTTTTCACGTGTATTGACTCAAGAAGGAATTGTCCCTCATTTTATGGGAAGAAGGGGATGAATGCCCAGAGGCTTGTAGCTGGAAAAATATAAAAGACAATCATGAACCTTCTATATGATCGCCTAGGGATCCCAAGGAAAATGAAATATATCTCATAAGAAAATGATGGGACCCGTAAAAATAACTAATACAAAATGCCAACCAAGGTGGAGCATGTGTGGGCACTATTTTTCATGCCTAGTTAGAATCCCCACACATGTTTTCAACTTGGGGAAGCATGATGTGACCAGGGTAGAGTCAAGGGGGCACTTTTTTTCATTCTTAGGTAGAAGCCCCACCTTGGTTTCAACCTGAAAACATCTTAAAAGAATAAAAGGCAATAAAGGGGCCTGGAAAAAAGTTGCATTGAAAACGAAGGTGCAACACACCCTCTACAAAGGCACCCATAAATGATACACTAAAATCCCTTGTATGTCATGAACCCCATGCCAAATAGTACATCCATGTCACTTCATCCACATGACTTAGAGAAAGTTTCACTTCGGAAACACTCCTAAACTTGAGATACAATTCACCCAATAGGTCACTTTCTCAACCCTCCCAAACTAGGAAAATTGTATAAGGTCTTTGAGCACTTGTTTATTTTGATGAGTTTCTTTGGATGTACATGCTTATATGGATCTTTCATTGATTTGATTTAGTCATCATGATTCATTTTACTTGAGATCCTGGGAGGGCATATTCATTGTCTTTGCAGGACCTAGTTGGTAGACAGATTTGGAAAAACAAGCCTGGCTTGGGATTCCTTGGGGCTTGAATCCCACAGGTTGGATGTCATGGACCACACACTGGACGATGATGATATATTTTTGAGGCCTAAAAAGACACCTTGGAGGACCTAACCCAACCCTTTACTAGCCCAACAATTTTCTCTTGAGGCTAAAACGTTACTTTTGAGGAGGTTGACATCACCCTAGGGAAAGGGTTTGGGTGATGGTGTTGGTTGACTTGACACTTTGCACGATTTGATGGATGGGTTTTTGACTTGGAGAAGAAATTCCTAGCGCTTGAGAGGAAGGCCCTAGAGGGCCCAACGACTTTCACTTTCCACTCCAACGACTTGCAAAAGTTCCAAAACGTTGCCCTAAATGGGTGACATCATGCTTCTTTAGCGTTTCTTATGTGCATTTTAGGGTTAAATTTGAATTTTATATTGTAAAGGGGAAAATTAAGGGTTGTTGTCCCCTTACTTTGTGGTACACCCTAAGTTTTGTGGAAAAACTCTTGTTAGAGGTTTTTGTATAAATAGAGATCATTTATATCTCATTTTATCATAGCTCTTCCATTGTGAGAAGATTACTTGGTTGAAATTTGTGCCCTCTGGGAAATTTGATCTCTCTCTCTCTCTCTCTCTCATGAAAATTTATTAGGGTGAATTATCTTGGTGATTTTTGGAGCTAAGGTGGTGTACACCTCTTCGAGGTCTTTTCTCTTTCTTATGAATGGTCTTTGCTTGGTGAACTAGGGTTTTATCTTGCATCTCTTTTGAAATTGGTAAGGAAAATCTGCAATTGTTAGTTCTTCTTGCTTGTTTAATAATTTTTATTGGTTGAAACCCTAGGAGGAGTATAATTTCATACACCCTCCATTAAGCTTCATCTCATTTTTTAGTTGACAAGTCATTTATTGCAAGGTTTCTAGGAGGAGTACAAGGGTGTACACCCTCCTAGATTTATGTATGTTTGATTTGCATTCCCTAGGGAGTAAGAGGTTTTACACCCCTAGGGACATTGTGGATATAAATATTAAATCCAAGACTCCATTTACCCAATATTGTGAAGGCATAATCTAATGTTTGCATTGAAGAAATAAAATTATTTGCATTGGGTAACGTGATTTTACGAGATTTTCAAATTATTCAAAGTGCAATCAATTCTATATGATATTGGCTTTCTTATGCCCCTAGGGAATCATCTTTTGCGAAGTAATTCTTATTTTTGTTACAAATTTAATCTACAGTCATTAGGGATGCATAAAACCCATCATAACTTTTGGTTTTACTCTCTTATCAACCGTCAGAATTTGCTAAGAATTTGCCAACATAATCTACTAGTCTTAGCGCATGTTTTGGGTGGATTCTTTTCAAGTTTTGTTGGCTGATTTTTCTGTTGTAAGAACTTGTTTGCTACAAACATAAGGCTTCAATTATATCTTTGCAACACTTTTCCATAACAACCTTAATTGTTTACTAAATTCTAATGCTCTTATACTTGAGTTGTACTAGTACTTGTTAGATTGATTTTCTCTTGCATCATTTACTTGACTTTAGCATCTTGCTTAGCATCTCTAATAATCCATTATTTGTTGATATATATATTTTTTGACTACTGAAAATAGGATAAAAATATTAACTTGCTTGTCCACTTAACCTATATCTTGTATACTTGGTTTTTCTTGTGTCACAAGCAAGTACTATCATCATCTCAAGGTACTCAAACTTCTTGGAAACCATTTGACCACTACCGAGACTCGTTTCCAAGCTACTTACCATTTATAAAATTGACCTATAGGATAATCCATTCACAAGTGTCATTTTCCATCTCATTTCCCCCCTAGGGTCACCCGAGATTCCACCCTTGAGATGATCACTTCACCTTTAAAAGTGACGGGAGTACCTATATGAGGTGACAATGGGTAGGTATTCTCCTAGTTGTCACCATCTTATGGTTTGGGTCGGGATTTCCCCAACCTACAGTTTGCGCGATAACATTTCGGCATCGTTGCTAGGGAGGATTTTGAATCCTCCTCTGTTTCCTAATGACACTTTGGCAAGCTACCATCCCAAAGCCTTTACCCCTAGTTTTCCTGGAAACTCCATTGGAAGGACGTTTCCCTTCCACCTTTGATGATTTTTTCTTGAATCTCACTTGGCGAGTCCCCCTTCCCAAATTATTTCTTCCCTTAAGACTTTCCCCTCAGGGATATTCAAACCTTCTAAGATTTACCAAAGAAGGCCTCTTCTCAAGTCTATTGTTGTCAAAACCCTTTTCCAAGGTACCCTTCCCCTTGGGAAAAATATCTCTACAATCCCTTGAACATGTTCACCATTCTTGGATATCCCAAAACCATGTTGAAAGAGTCTCATAAATGGTTGCCAAAGTTTCCAGAAAATAATGTGGTTACTAATGAAGATCATCTCTATGCCATGGGCCAAGATATGGAAAATGAAGAAGTGGAACAAGAGGATGTGACAATGAAGCTACTTGCCTCAGCATTAACTGAATATGCTCAGAGGTGGTTCAGAGGCTTACCTGAAAATCACATAGCATCTTATGAAGAATTTTCCACTTTATTCAAGAACAAATGGATAGTGAAGAAAGACAACAGAATGCTTGTGGCATAGTTCAATCAGATAAAGAAAAAGGGGAATGAAAGAGTAAGTGAATTTGACAACAACTTTGACATATTTTACATTCAAATATTGACAGATATACGTCCTACAATTACAGTTGTTCATCTCCTTTACATGAATGCTTTCGAAGGGAAATTTATTTTCATCTTTAAGAACAATAAGCCCACCACCTTAGCATAGCCCCCAAAGAGTATAGTGCAGAAATTGAAGAGAATATTCTTGACTCAAAGGTTGATCCTTTTCAGTATCTTCATGCCAAGATAGAGACAAAGACTAAGGATTCCATTAGCAGTGCTCCCGATCCAATTTCCCTCTTGACTTAGAAGATAGATCATATGAGTAATCAACTTTTCTAGGCGCAGAATCAAATCATCGTCCAATTAACCACTGTGGAAATAAATCAATATCCCTCAAGACCTCATTTTTCTAGATAGGAGAGAGATGCCACAAGTTGGAAACCAAGGCCTCAACAAGAGGTAAAGGATCCTAATATGTTGAACCCGGTTGGAATGGTCAACATAAAGCAGACACAATGGTGTTCTACATGTCAGGAACCTCACCGAGAGGATGAATGTACCCGACAAGCTGAAGACTCTCCTTACAATATGAACTTCATGTATATTATATGTAAATTCCAAGGGGAAGAGGTTGCACATGAAGACATTGACGAGGCCAGAATATAGGAGGAAAGAGAGGGAAGAATCTGGGTGTTAAATCAATTGACAAAAGATTAGAGAAAGGAATTGAGGAAGAGGGAATTTTTGACATACAGTAGAAGAAATAAAGCTTCAGTTCCTCCATCATCAACTTTCTCTCCCCCTCATCCAGAAGAAATCACTCCTCCTTCATTTAACAAGAAGGTAGTCCCACCACTTCAGCCTATAGTACATGGGTTTCTTCCAAATATAAATCCAACAAAAGATGAGATTCAATTGAACATAGATGTTGTAGCCATGTTTGGGAAGTTGAGCATGATTGTCTCTGTAACATAAATGTGAAAAATTCCTTCTGTAAGGAGGGAAATATTGAAGTTATTACTGATACCAACTGAGAAGGAGAACCCTCCAATCATTTTGAACACCATGTATCTTGATCTACAAAGGGACAATAACCCTCATTTCTATATTTCCTTGGGCATGAATGGCCTTCGCCTAAACAATTGTATGTTGGATTATGGGGCCTCTACAAATGTCATGTATTTGAAGGTGATGGAACAAATTGGATTAAATATGACCCGACCATATGGAAGTGTGCGTGGCATTGATTCTAATAGGGTCAAGGTTTATGGACTATGTGAGAACACTGAAGTCTTCCTGGTTGATTTTTCGTATATTAGCCTCCTTACGAGTATAGTAGTGATTGGTGTCTTGGATGCTTGGGGGATTCTCTTATCAAGGAGTTAGTCTACTACTCTTAGCGGTTTTCTTAGAATGGATCTTACCCATGCAAACATTCCCATGGGGGATGGAAACTTTGAGGTATTATATAGTCGAGAGAGGGATGACAAGCATGTGATGGACTCCAACGATCCTGATTACACAAGTGAGGGTGAGTTTGATGAGGTTCCAGACACCATTGAGTATGATCCACAAGACTTACCTTTCATGTAGGAAGACTACATAGATATGCTACTCCCAAGGAAATATGAGTACAAAGAGAGTCTTTTGAAGTTCTAAGGGAAAGAGCCAATGTCCATCCAGATATTGAAGAAACAAGACAAAGAAACAAAAGAACTTGAGGAAGCCATCAAAACCATAGTCAACACAGGACCTCCTTCCTATCCTTACATTGAGAATATACCTTACATCAACTACAGTGAAGGAAGTCTTGTGTTCATGTGGTACAAGAAGAAGGGAAAGACTAAATATGACCATAAGGATGACAACACTTGACTTGGTCCTTAAATCATCAAGAAGAAGTCCAAAAAAGAGAAGTATTACTTGACATATTTTGACGGGAGAAAGATGTCATTACCAGTGGATGTGTCTCTTCTCCATACCTACATTCAGATCATTTAAATTCTTCATGGCCCAGGGCGTAGGGCCCAAGTAATTAGTTAGGTCATTTTGATTTCCTGAATTTACATATTGATTGCTCATGATAGTTTAGCTACATTTCATATTTCATTTTGATCTACTTGCATATTGATTTCATGTTTAGCCTAGAATTTTTTGAAAAAATGCAAAATTTTCTTTATGGTTTTGATATATATGGACGAAGGGTGATAGAACCACCCTGGATTTTATATTTTAATGTTTTAGTGTAGGCACATTTCCACCAGGAGATGATGTTGTTCTCATGCAGTCTACGACGAGTACATGTCCCCAAGTAGGAGCTACATGTTATCCCCAACTCCTACGGATAACTAAGGAGATGATGTCTCGAGGCCCTTGGGTTGCATACATGGAGTACCAAGAGAAATCTTGACCAATAGTATCCACTTGCAAAAACAGAGACCCACCTCGCCACCACAGCTCCAGGTTCATCACGACGATATCCACCACATCAGTTGGTTTCCAGAAGACAATGGGTATTTCTCCATGAGGTACAAGCTAGGTATCATGGTAAGTGTCATTTCAATATCTAAGGCATTTAAGTTTGTTGCATCTATAATTGTTTTTTATTATGTAACTCTTGCCTGGAAATTATGATCTTTTCCCTGTTTCACTTTGGTGGTTGACATTGCGCCCTAGTAAGTGGGTCACCCTTGGGGATAGGTCTTCTATTGATAGTTCCTCTTGATGAGTCATCGTTCCATCCCCGACCATACTGGTCACTTTCCACACTTCATCCCCTCATATCCTTACCTTTTGGGTTTTTAGGTGTACTAACCCAAGAAGGGATTCTCCCTCATTTTGTGGGAAGAAGGGGTTGAAATCCCAAAGGCTTGTAGCTAGAAAAAGATAAAATCCAATCATGAACCTTCTATATGATCACCCATGGATTCGAAGAACAATGAAATGTCTCTCATGATAAACTAATGGGACCCGTAAAAAATAACTAATAAAAAATGCCAACCAAGGTGGAGCATGTGTGGGCACTGTTTTTCTTTCTTAGGTAGAAGCCCCAAACATGTTTTCACTTGGGGAAGCATGATGTGACTAGGGTAGAGTCAAGGTGGGAACTGTTTTTCATGCTTAGGTAAAAGCCCCACCTTGGTTTCAACTTGAAAACATATTAAAAGAATAAAAGGAAATAAATGGGCTTGGAAAAAGGTTGCATTGAAAATGAAGGTGCAACACACCCTCTACAAAGGAACCCATAAATGAGACACTACAATCCCTTGTATGTCATGAACCCGATGCCCAAGAGTCTTTCCACCATCCATGTCACTTAATCCACATGACTTAGAGAAAGGTCTTCTTAAGTAACAATCCTAAACTTGAGGTACGATTCACCCAATAGATCACTTTGTCAACCCTCCCAAATTGGGAAAATTGCATAGGGTCTTTGAGCACTTGTTTATTTTGATGAGGTAGTTTGGATGTGCATTCTTAGATGGCTCTTATATTGATTTGATTTACTCATCATGATGTATTTGACTTGAGATCCTTGGAGGGCATATTCATTGTATTTGCAAGACCTAGTTGGTGGACAGATTTGGAAGAACAAGCCTAGCTTGGGCTTCCTTGGGGATTGAATCCCACAGGTTGGTTTCCATGGACCAAACACCAGAAAAATATGAAATCTTTTGGAGGCCTGAGGAGACAACTTGGAGGACCTAACCCATCCCTTTTCTAGCCCAACGATTTTCTCTTGAGGCTAAAACGTCACTTTTTGAGGAGGTTAACATCACCCTAGGGAAAGGGTTGGGGTGATGGTGTTGGTTGACTTGATACTTGGCAGGTTTGGATGGATGAGGGTTTTAATTGGAGGAGAAAGGCCTAGTTCTTGAGAGGAAGGCCCTAGAGGTCCCAATGACTTTCACTTTCCACTCCAACAACTTGAAAAAGTGCCAAAGTGTTGCCCTAAAGGGGTGATGTCATGCTTCTTTAGGGTTTCTTATGTGCATTTTAGGGTTAAATTTGAATTTTTTATTGTAAAGGGGAAAAGTAAGGGTTGTTGTCCCCTTACTTTATGGTTTACCCTAAGTTTTTTGGACAAACTCTTGTTAGAGGTTTTTTAATAAATAGAGATCATTTCTATCTCATTTTGTCATAGCTCACCCATTGTGAGAAGACTACTTCACTGAAATTTGCATCCTCTTTGGGCAATTTGATATCTCTCTCTCTCTCTTATGAAAATGTATTAGGGTGAATTCTCTTGGTGATTTGTGGTGCGCACCTCTTGGAAATATTCTCTCTATCTTACGAATGGTATTTGCTTGGTGAACTAGGGTTTTATCTTGCATCTCTTTTGAAATTGGTAATGAAAATCTAAAATTGTTAGTTCTTCTTGCTTGTTTCATAATTTTTATTGGTTGAAACCCTAGGATGAGTATAATTACATACACCCTCCATTAAGCTTCATCGTATTTTCTAGTTGACAAGTCATTTATTGCAAGGTTGCTAGGAGGAATACAAGGGTATACACCCTCCTAGATTTACCTAAGTTTTATTAGGGATTAATAGGGTTTACACCCCTAGGGATATTGTGGATCTAACTCTTAAATACAAGACTCCATTTACCCAATATTTTGAAGGCACTAATCTGAAATTTGCATTGGAGAAAAAAAATCACTTGCATTGGGTAATGTGATTTTACGAGATTTTCAAGTTGTTCAAAGTGCAATCAATTCTATATGCTATTAGTTTTCTTATGCCCCTAGGGTGTCATGTTTTTCCAAGTAATTCTTATTTTTGTTACAAATTTAATCTACAACCATTAGGACCACAAAAAACTCATCATAACTTTTGGTTTTACTCTCTTATCGACCGTCATAATTTGCTAAGAATTTGTCAGCATAATCTACTAGTCCTAGCGCATCTTTTGGGTGGACTCTTTGCAAGTTTTGGTGGTTTATTTTTCTACTATAAATTTTTTTTTTCTACAGCCATAAGGCTGCAATTATATCTCTGCAACACTTGTCCATAATAGCCTTAATTTGTTGCTAAAGTCTAATGCTCTTATACTTGAGTTGTACTACTACTTGTTAGCTTTTATCTTGCATCATTTACTTGACCTGAGCATCTTGTTTAGAAGCTCTAATAATCCTTTCTTTGCTGATATATATCTTTGTTGACTGCTGCAAATAGGGACATGAAGATTAACTTTCTTTTCCACTTAACATATAGCTTGTATACTTGGTTTTTCTTGTGTCCCGGGAAGGTACTATCATCATCTGCAGGTACTCAAACTTCTTGGAAACCATTTGAACACTACCAATACTCGTTTCCAAGCTAATTTCCATTTAGAAACTTGACTTATAGGGGCATTCATTCATAAGTATCATTTTCCATCTCATTTCCCCCCTAGGGTCACCTGAGATTCCCCCCTTGAGGTGATCACTTCACCTCTAAAAGGGACAGGAGTACCTATCTGAGGTGACAGTGGGTAGGTATTCTCCTATTTGTCTCCATATTGTGGTTTGGGTTAGGCTTTTCCCAACCTACAATTTGCGCGATAATAGTGTCGAGCATGTGGGAATCTTTGTTGACACTCACATTTCATTTTTTCTCTGTGAAAACCCCTTGTATATTGAGATGGGGTTCGGAATTGTTGTTTTTGGGGCTTCATACCCACATTGTTGGGGTTTCACACCCACTTGGACGAATAAACAATTCTAATTTAATGCTGAGTTTAGAAGGGGTTCTTAAACTCACTCATTAGAATCCTATAAAAGGAGAGGCAATGTGAGGAGGCACCACACATCTCATTGTGACAATTTTCATCTTGTCATTATGGTGTTGGCATGAGTGATTAAGAACTCTTTCCAAGGGGATTGAGGGAAATTTCATCAAGGAGAATCTTCACTTTGGCAAATCTGGCTTAGGGTTTTTTTGTTTTTCTCTTTCTCGTTTTTAGCAAAGGAGGAGGTCGGACGTGTGAGGCTACACGTGGGAGGAAGAGAAAAAAAATGCCGCACGTGTGGATCCATACAGAACAAAATAGATAGTCAGCGCGGGTCCACACATGCAGACCATACATAACAATACAAACAATCAACGTGGGTCAACAGTCGTACAACTATAATCAAAGGAGAGAGAAGGTCACATGTGTGGGCCATACATGAAGGTCGCACGTGTGAATTTTTCTAGGTAGATTGCATGGTTGTATAGGTGACATCCACTGTATGGTTATGACGTTAGCAAGTTGTACAACAAGTTTGCAAGTTGGAAGGTTTTTTTGGGATTTTTGGTTAAGTTGTAATTTGCTGAGAGAACTAGTTTTTTCGTCGGAAATTCTCAATCTGAAATTTTTACTAAACATAATTTTTTGTCTCATGTGCATGGATGATTTCTCTCTGATCTTTTTGTTTCCACTATAATTTCCTGTCATAATTTCAATGTAAAATGATTCAATGATAACAACCCTACTTTATTGTTTGAGGTCACTTGGAAGTAAGTTTCAAATCTAAACTTGAATGCATTAAATGTTTTAAAATTGACATGATCCCCCTTATTTCTTGAATATTAGAATGGAGATTGGCTCTCAATCATAATAGCTAACCTAATATTAGAATGGAGATTGGCTCTCAATCATAATAGTTAACCAAACTAGAACCAAAAACCTCACGTCAAAACTTTGCCTTCAAATAATAAAAAACCTCACGTCAAAAACTCTACCTTCAAATAGTTTGCTCGTACTAATTAATAAAAATTATATATATATATATATATATATATATATATATATATATATATATATATATATATATATATATATATATATATA
>ML793326.1:137713-162934 GCA_009831015.1 Picea engelmannii | reverse complement strand
AAAATTGTGTTTGTGCAATGGTCTAACAATGTATTGTTGAAATTGTGCCCATACCACATGTTACACAAAAAAATATGAACAAACTTACAATTACGTGGAAGGTTACACCTCATGTATGATTAGCAAAGTATAAGCACTATGTGACTTCGACACATGTACATAAAGGACTAATTATAGTCATTTAGTATGGTACATAGACACTTTCCATCGAGGACCAATATGCACTATTCATAGACGTTAAACTTATTTCTTGATGTCACAATGTTGATCTATTATAATCCTTCATGTGTAAAAGAATGCGTTATTTTGTTCTTCATAAACTTAAGATATGAGTGCATTGATATGCTTCAACAACTAAACAATGTTTGTGAATAGTATAAACCTAGTGAAAACTACAAGAAAAACAACATTTAAGGTACCTTGTCTCCTTTGGAAATCGTTGAAATGCAAAAGCATATCTTCTTTCATCTTGGGTTGTATACCTTTATTTCCTACTCAAAATTGAATCAATATTGAATATGAGAAAAAGGCCTAAGGAAAGTTGATTTTGGCATATTTATGCAGTATAAACAAAAGAAAACCATAAATATCCAAGGATTTCACATAGGCTGAAATAACTTACAAAAGCATAAGCAACACAATCTATGAAAATCTTACTGTATTAGTGGTGTATTCAATCAATTAAGCTAAATTACCCAAGATGACAATTTCTAGTGAAATGAACCAAATGCACATCTACATCTATAGAAAAAAATAGATCCATGATAACATTCTACTAAGTTCTCAATGAAATCACCAATATGTTAAGGATATGTATTGCATTGTGTTTTGTAGGGAAGTTGCACTCTCCTGTGTCTATAACTAATAATTCTAGTAGGGTACTCAATACTCATTGTTGTTATATGGCAAATATTATGCACCATGTAGTAAGTTAATGATTGGTTTACTGTCTTTCCATCTTGTGTATTCAATAGTGAATGATATGTATTGAAGGGATAAGATGGAAAGACAATAAGTCAATCATTAACTTATTGCATAGTGCATAAAAAATTCGTCATTATATCTTTGTTTCTTTATTTATATAAGGTAAAAACTTCTTATTTCTTTTCGTGACCCATTGTACAATTGTACTATGAAGCCCCTAATCACAACAATGAATGCTTTTGCTTTTTGAGATTATTGACATCATATGACATTCACACAACCTTCCAAAGGGCCTTCATGATGGTTCTTAAGCAATGTTTAAACACTATGCAAACTCGCATAAATTCAAGATTCTGACACGTGTGTTAGAGTTGATTTCATGGAAGTATGACCATATACAAAACAACACTACCCGAGATGGGGAACCCAACCATACACTTCTAATCAATATGTTATATGTGCATGAGGTCGTCATACATTATAAAGTTCTGAATTAAAGTTGTTTTGCATAGTGGATAGACACTATCATTGCTATTATCCCCAACAACGTCTAAGCACCGTGTGTATTGACATTTACTATGAACTGTATAACTCCTTACTATGCCCTCATGCAAGTACAAAACTTAGCTCAAACCAATATGGCTGGCTTCCCCACCTTGAGTAGAGTACTACCATATATATAGTCAATATACCCATGACATCCTTGTGGAGACTCTAACATGTGTTAGAGTGTCTAATAAATCTCAATTTGCATCCTACTTAAACATTGCTTTTAGCCTTAACAATGCTTTGTACAAATTTAATAAAAGTATTAATGATAAGATATCAAAAGAGTTCTATATTAATGACTAATGAGTCTAGTTAATTTGATTATGATGTTTATAATTTATTAATAGTGTAATTTATTAAAAAGAGTGCTTAACTATGAAATGTGATGCTAATGTCTATGCACCATGTAGGTAGCCAATGATTAAACCATTGCATACATGTGTCAAAGCCACATTTTAGTGTCGATCTTCTCACCATATGTGATGCACAACCCTCCTCACAACCAAGAGTCTAGTCATACCCCTCTATGCAACATAGAGTATCGATGCAACCCTGAAGGGTGAGTGATATCCACCCAACACACTATCAATCATTGGTAATGTGCCCTCTTCACCCTGTCAGTTGGATGGTGGATAGTATGGTATCCAATAGGGGAAAATGATACACTACCAATGATTGATAATGTGTCGAGTAGATATCACTTGCCACCCTAAAGAACACTCTAACAATATGACACATTGAAGACCACTATGTTTATGTACTAGGGTGACTTACCTTCAATGTGCAACTCTAGAGAGTGTATCTTARGGTTGTGCTTGCACCATATGTTGTGCAAAAAGGTAGGGACGGACTCGTAGTGGTGAAAAGGGTTGCCCCCTATGTACGACTAGCGAACTTTRAGCACTACACAACTCTAGCACATGTACGAGAAGGCCCTAATTATGACCATTCTACATGGTTCATAGATGGTTCACATTAAAAGCTGCATTGCACCGTGCATATACATTGTCCTCGATAGACCTTAAATGGCTTGCTTTTTAAGGTCACATTGTTGATATATTCTAATCATTCATGAGCGCTAATTTGTTGTTGTTCTTCACATGCTTCGGCTATGAGCGTATTGATGCAACTAAATAGTGTTTGCAAATAGAAGTAGAAACCTAGTGACAAAAATTTAGAGAATACATTAGCGTGTATTATAAATATTCCAAATTTGTTCCAGCATAAAAAGGAATAAACATTTCTCTGGCGCATTTCAAATGTTATTTTTTTATTGAACTTCAAATAATGGCTAACCTTTCCACGGTGCCTCGTTCTAAGTCCATCTCCATCGATTAGATTTTGTGCTGCATGTGAATAATCAAACAGCTTCACAAGCCCTCGATCCCACCCACCCGAATGGAATAGCTCATACCTGCCGAAAAATAATACCACATTAAGGTAAGGCAACAATCTCCAGTGAAATTACTGGAATGGATTTACAGAAACAGTAAATAAAATAATGAAAAAAAAGTATGACAAAATCCTTTGAAGTTATCACTGAAATCATAGCTTTTGGCCAGGCAAAAACTTTTGAAGTTATCACTGAAATCAATAGCTTTTGGCTATGAGCAAAAACTTAAATATCAGAACAAGTTTCTGTAAAAAAAGAAAAAGAAAAACTAGGATAAGTTTTTCTTCCAATGTCATAAACTCTCACATGGATATGGATATCTTGTACCAGATCCAGTACCAAAACATGACATGGAATCCAAGGCAAACAATATGCACCCAGTAGCAGCAAAACATTTAATACTCTATATGTTAGAGTATATACCATTTGATTTAAAGGTATTTTAAATCGAATATGTTAGACTATATACCATTTGATTTAAAGGTATTTTAAATGGAATGGTATATATTCCAGCATATAGAGCATTAAATGTTTTGCTGCTGCCAGATGCATATTGATAATGATTATTAATCAATTCTCAAATCACTTGGACAAGAAGTGCATATTGATCACATGATATGAATCCTGTACCAAAACATGACATAAATTAGTACCAAAACATGACATGGAATAAAACATGATATGGATCATGTACCAAAACATTACATGGAATCTAAGACAAACAATATACACCTAGTAGCAGAGTATTTAATACTTTATATGTTAAAGTATATACCTTCTGAATATATATCACTGAATATATATCATTTGATTTAAAGATATTTTAAATCCAATAGTATATATTCTATCATATAAAGCATAAAATGTTTTGTGTCAGATACATATTTTAAATATTTTACTACCAAATGCATATTGATGACTACATATTGATGAGTTCTGAAATCACTTGACAAGAGGTGCATATCGATAAATCGCTTGACAAGAGTGCATATCTCAAATCGTTACTATTGATCAGTTCTCAAATCACTTGGACAAGAATTCGAGAATTGTCCAGTGTGTACAAAATTACAGTGTGCATCACGAAATTTAGCCTCGGAAATCTTGAAAGCATCGGTGCACGTCCCAATAATCTCATTCAAGACTCATTTCCAAATCTTGGAAAAACAAGATCCATTAAACCCTAATTAAAGGGGTTGGCAGATGCTGGATTTAACGATTTTCTCCACGAAGAGCCGAAATGCGGCTTAAAAATCTGCAGCCGTCGCCTGTGCCTCTTACCAGACAAAGCGAAAGCATGGACTCATTTTATCTGCAGAAACTTTGAATTCTTCCACGGCAAGCGACATAAGCAGCGGTAGTGCATTTCGTACCCTACTTAGGGCTTCATTAAATATGAATTTCAAAGGAAAATGCTAACAACGGCCCATCAAGATAGTCCGACAGAAATTGTGACGGAAGTCTCGGCATCAGGTCGGCAATGGTAGAAGGTTTGGAAGTGGTTTTCGAGCCCGTGACAGGGCAGATCCGTGTGGAGATGCTCCAAATAGGGAGGTAGAGCATACTGCGTGGAGAAGAGAGCGCTTCACACAAAAATATTAATTTAATAAAATAATCGCATCACACTATGCTCTTAGCTGTTAAATGGCTGCACGCGTTTAATGGGAAGAGCAGCCACTACTTACGTAAAAGAAAAGAAATTCTGACGAGTGTGGCGCACCAGAGGAACGAGCTCTCGGCATGAGCCACGAAGGAGACGGGGAAACGACTCACGATGCGAAAGAAATGTATCCCGGGCTTCCAGCTAGTGGATGAAGAAAATATCGTGAAACACGTGGAAAATTTGTCAGTGGGGAATATATGGCTTAACACGTGGAAAGTCGTAATACAGTTTTTTTTTAATGCCTATGGATTTTACTCGAAGCTAAGAAAATAAATTTATGATATGCAGGCTTGGAATTTCAATATCATCTTTTTTGTCAAATCAAAATTTGATGATTCTTTAAAAGGTTTAGTGAAAAGTATTATACAGTTTGAGTGGGTCTAATGGTTAAGAACATGTGTTTCCTCTTAAGAGGTTATAGGTAGGGTATGTATACATTCGTAGACTTTATCAGTCAAATCACTGGGCAGAGGGGGTCCCTTGTCCCACAAACAAGGGGATCTCATACACCAATTTGGTGTGCTGGCTTGGTCGCGACCTTAAAAAAAATAGATAGATAGATAGATAAAAGTTCTTTTATGTAAATTTTTGAAAAATATAATTTGATTGAGATAAAAATCAATAATAATTTTAATGCTAATAAATGATTGTAAGAGTAAGATTATGTTTTTCTTGTATGTAAGGAAATAAGTCAATAATCTATGATCTAAAAATATTTAGTAAAAGTGAAAGTCTATCCCCTTACATAGTAGTTATTGAGTTAACTTCTAAGAGGAACATGAGGAGCTCATCTATGATTCCAAAGGAAAAAGATTGATATATTATGCTTGGGGTCTAGGAAAGATGCCTATTCATTGTGGATAGTCTCTCTCCCAAAAGAATCACGAATCATGTTGACGAGAGCTCCTTATTCTCAAGGATAAGATACATGGTCACACGTTTTGGGTTAATAATATGGTTGTAACATCTATTCTCATTCCATAGCCAAAGAGATCATCAAATGTTCACCCCTTTCAATGCAAAGCATGGATAGTATATGTAGGGGAAGATATGAGTGGAGGCTCTTACTACTCATGCACTTGAATAGTTGGTCGGCTCAAGGTGTTATTGAATGCAATATGTGTGGGAATTCATTGTAATGTGGGATCATTCGACCAATGGAAATGAGTTACATTGGTTTTTGTCTGGTGGAGAAGAGAGTTCTTCGGCTCCACCGAGTCTAGTTTGGGCACTCTAGTGTGGTGGTTGTCTCGAGTTTCAGGAAATTTGGTGCTTGCGTGTGTCTGGTGTGGATCAACAATGGACTGGTGAGCACGAGTTGTCCAGTGTTCTCAATGTCAACGATTTTTCTTGAATGTTTTGGCAATTTTCAAGTTTCCCAAATGCCTTTTCCTATTGCCTCTCTATTTGCATTTCCTACTTTATGCGGTCAAATAAATCAGTGTACTATGAAATTTAGCAAAGTTGGAATTGGTATAAAATATCAATGGTTTTCATTTAGAATTGGGGAATGTAGCTGGAATTTTTTGTGGCTCGACATCTTTTCTGTGCAATATTTTTTTGCGGTTAATATGGGTGATATCGACTGGAGAGATATGAAGAAGATCCTCAGCAGGAACGAGGAGGCACACCAAGAAAATAGTCAAACTCTTCATAGCATCACTATGAAATTGTCTTAGTTGGAACAAGTCATAGTTGGAAGTGTGGCTAATGTCTTGGAAATGCTTTAGGTACAGATGTAGAGGATTGATGCTTTAGAGGTTGAATGTCGACAACTGCAAAGATGATTATGCCATAGCAAATGTACTCTTTCTCACGGGGACCAAATAACCATGATTCTGCAAATTGCATCCAATGGGTGTATAGAGAGGAAAAATTAGGGGGTCAGCCACATGACCCCATGGAAGTCGAAGATTTGGGCCCTCTCCTCTCTCGTGAATGGAAGGAGGCTTAGGATGGAATCTAAACTTAGAATTTTATGTATTTTGGTGTTGCTTTGCTTTTAAACCAATTTGTGAAAATAGTTGTCAATGGAAATCTTTGGAAGTCTAACTTAGAAGATGTTTTAAAAACTTAGCTTGTATATATAAATCTATAAATCCAAAAGGACATTCTTGGTATTTTTTATGTAAAAGTTACAGTTATGCAGCGGTCTCCTTTTTCTAATAAAAATCCAATTAGGTTTTTGTTAAAAAAATAAAAAATAAAAACTTCCATTTAGAATTAATAGCCAATAATAATCATTCTAAATACTCATTGACACTAAATTATGATAAATTTATCACCTTAAAATAAAAATAAAATATATATATTTTTTTATGTATCACTTTATATGCAAAAGGAAGGAGGTGTGCTAATACTATTTGGCCCCTGAGAGATTAGGAAGGAAATTTGGAGAACTCTTTTGAGGAGATGGAAAGACTAGGGAAAAATCACTTTCAAGAACTCTTTAGAGCAGAGAATCAAGCTAAAATAGAAGAAGTGGTTTGAATGGCCCAACTCTTTCTAAGATTTGTTGATGAAGAGGACAATAAACTATTGATGGAAGAAGTCTCAGAAGAACAATTAAAAGAAGTTCTTCATAGTTTTCAAAAAGACAAAAGCCCAGGTCCAAATGGCTGGACTATTGAATTTTTTCTGGATTTGTATGATTTTTTGGGTCAGGATTTGCTCAAGTTGGTAGAGGACACCAGATCTTCAGGTCAAATACCTCAAAGATTAAACTCTACCTTCATAGCTTTAATTCCAAAAACTGATAATCCGATGACTTTGGATGATTTTCGTCCAATTTCTCTTTGTAACTGTATCTACAAAATTGTTTCAAAACTTATAGCAAGAAGGGTGAAAAGGATACTCTCAGAAAGAATTTCAAGTGAACAGTTTGGATTCTTGGAAGGCAGACAAACACATGAAGCGATAGGGGTAGCACAAGAAGGGTTACACAACATTAAATCTAGGAAAATGAAGGGAGCAGTGCTAAAAATCGACCTCTCAAAAGCCTATGACAAAGTAAGTTGGCTTTATATTCGGTTATTACTAACTCACTTGGGCTTTGCAGTTCCTTTCATAAGATGGATCATGAGTTGTATCTCAATAGTTTCCTTTGTAGTGCTTATAAATGGCTTCGCTTCACACTTTTTTCATTCAAAAAGAGGTTTAAGGCAGGGTTTCCCTCTTTCTCCTCTTCTTTTTCTCTTAATCACAGAAGGACTCAACAAAGAAATTTTGGAGGAAAAAAGATTAGGATCCTTCTCTGGAATCAAAATTTCCCAAACTCTCCAGATTACACATCTGCTCTTTGTGGATGATGTGTTGATCTTTAGTATGGGCTCTAGACGGGATGAAGAGACATTAAAAAACATCCTAAGTCTTTTCTCAAAAGAAACAGGCATGGAAATTAATAAAGGAAAATCATCCCTCACTACAAATTTGCTCACAGAAGAAGAGCGACTTGTCTTTAGGAAATTTTTTCCTTTTGAGGAAAAGAGGCTTGATGATGGTTTAAAATACCTAGGATTCATATTAAAACCAAATGATTATAGAAAGGAAGATTGGAAATGGCTATTGAATAAATTTGGAAGAAGATTAAAACTTTGGAGCCATAGTTGGCTTTCACATGCAAGTAGACTCGTACTTGTCAAATCGGTATTGGAAGCCATACCAGTCTACTGGATGTCACTCTCGTGGATCCTGAAAGGAATCTTGGAAGCAACTAGAAAAATCACTTTCATGTTTCTTTCGAGTGGAAAGAAAGAAGCTCATGTGACTCCATGGGTTCGCTGGGAAAATATTGTTGCTCCTAAGGCTCTTGGAGGTTGAAGGTTGAAAATTATTTTTCTCTTCTCAGAAGAACTGGCGGAAAAATGTGGATGGAAAATTTTAAAAACCACCAGTCTCTGGACCAGGGTAGGGGTGATTTTAAGGATGCAAATTTATTTTAAAATGTAGAAACCTGGGTGAATCTTACTAATCCTTCATATGCCAACTATAAAATATTGGCAATATTTTTGTAAAAATATTCTATTTCTAAGGATTTCATATAGATTGTATAAAATTTTGTCGATCTTTAAGGTAAAATAATTTTATCCTATAAAATTTGGGCGAGTCATTTTTAGAATAACGAATTTTTTTGGGGGGAAAAACCATGGAAAATTAGCCCATGAGCGAAATTTAGCCCCTAAAATCATCCCTGGACCAGGGTAGTGTTTCAAAAATATATTGAGCCAGATTCTTTGGAGGCTTGGATTAGGAATCCACAAAAATCGTTGAAAGGAGTATCGATGATTTGGAAGGTGGTTATCAACTCCTTCTCAGTCATCGAAGAAGGCTTGGCTTGGAAGAGAGGAGAATGGGAAGCGGTTTGATTGGAAACAAACCCTTGGTCGGGGTGCAAACGAAAACATATTATTCCTGAACACCTTGTAAATCATTTGAGAACTCGAGGTTATAATACTTTAAATAAACTTGCAGAGCCGATATTAACAACTATCTGGTCCCAAGGATGAAAATCGGCAAGGTCGTTGGGTTTAGAAGAGGAGGATGTCACGGAATTGGATAGATATATAACAATTTTAAAGAGATCATAGATTAGGCTCAAGGATTGTGAGGATGAAATTATTTTGGATTCTTCTCCTTCAGGGATTTACACACCCAAGGATGGATATACCAAACTAAACCTAGATTTGTTTCAAAGAGAGTCAGTCTAGTGGTGGAAAAATATTTGGAAGTTGAATTGTCCGGCCAAGACAAGATTATTCATGTGGAATGTCTTATCAAACAAGGTGTCGACCTGGGATATCCTCTAAAAGAGAAATAATCATGGTCTAGGCTAATGCTATCTCTGTAAATATGAAGGGGAATCAACACTTCATATCTTCTTGGAGTGTCGATACACCAAAGAAGTCTGGAATGAAATTTCGAGATTTTTGGAAATCCGATGCAGTTGGATTGGTTATTTGGTGGAACAAGCCTAGCAGGATTGGTGGTCGGGTAGAGATAACAAGGGATTCAAAGCCTTACCTCTTTTGGTAATATGGGGTATTTAGATAGCTCAGAACTCCCTCATTTTTAAAGGAGTCGCCTGTAATGTCCCCCACCTCTTAATGAAGAGGTTTGGAGAGACTCGGTAGTCTAGTTGTCCCCACTAGACTATAGTTTCATGCATCATGGGGAGAAATTCAACCCAAAGCCATTACCTAACCACAACGTTATATTATTAAGTTGACTTTGGGAGGAAAAGGTAACTAAAGGAAAGAAAAGAGCATGTGTGGAAAAGTTAGGAGTTAACCCTAGGGGTTAACTAAATCAACAAAGAAATAGATCTGGAGTATAAAGAAAGGAAGGACACACTTCTCATTCATTCTGGATTATTATTACATTTTGCATTTGCGCTCTTGACCACAAAAGAGTTTTGAGGGTTTTGAGACTACAAACCCTAGAGAGAAACTCGGTGGTGAAATATCCCACCTCTCTTGATCTAAGCTTGGTCTCGAGGATGCAATACTCCTCCCACACTATTCTACAACAATTACAGGTACCATCAAGCATTCAGGGAAAGAACAGTGTGCAACCTAGGGGGTTTCCAGCAAGGAGGGTGTGCCATTGAAGGAAGAAGAGTTTGATCCAGGAGATAGAGGAGGCTTTTGGACTTTTGGACATCTGGGTTTTCTTTGTAGGGCCTCAGCCATCATTCCTAGCATATTTGGAGGGAGGTTTACTTGCCATCGGATTTATTGGAGCTTGGTAAGAGTTGGAGAGAAGGAGGGTGCACTGCAGAAAGGGGTTTCAATAGTTTGGAGGAGAATATGCTCATTATTTAGCTAGAGACTTCACCAAGGGGTTTTTCTTGCCCCAATCTACATTCCCAGCCAATTTCATAGAATTTGGAGGCTGCTGGTAGTGAGGCCGAATTATTGGGTCTCTACAGTCATCAAGGAGGGCGCAACTCAGTTTGGGGTTCTAGTTATAGGAGGAGAAGATCTCTATCTTTCAGCCTGAGACTTAAGGAGGGGGTTTGCCTTGCCCTGATCTACTATTCCATCCAGTTTCAGAGAATTTGGAGGATTCTAGCAGCATGGCTGAAATATTGAGTTTATTCAGCCATCTAAAAGGGCGCAGCTTAGCCAGAGGGGTTTGGATCTGAACCTTGGATGGAAATAAATTAATCATATATCTTGCCTCATCTTATTATATTTCCTTTGGAGGCTTATATCTTCAGTCTTGAGCATTTTGTAGAAGCTCTTATTCCAGTTGGATGCTTTTATTAGTATTCTTCCAGATCTATAGATCTGTTGTATCAGATTCTCTATATTATCTAAATAAAGGTCAGATCTGAGTTATTTGGTTCCATATTGGTGTCTATTGTTATATATTGTCTTTCTTTATGATATATATTCAGATCCATGTCTACCTTCTTTAATATCAAACACATAAACCCTAATGTGCAACTTCATGAGAAAACCTGCAAACACACATCCAAACAATAGTAAACAATGAACAGTTAGTGTTTCCAACGAAAACATTGGCTTGGGAACATTACAGTGGTATCATAGCATTGATCCTCCCAACCAATGTGGATTAGCGCATGCATAATTTTAGTAGTATCTATATGGACAGACGCAAAAATAAGACAAGTGAACCTGAGGTAGAAATGGAAGGTTCGAGGGAGGACAGTGAGCCACAAGTTCTAGCAATTTTTGCAAAAGAGTTACAACAATCCATACGTCAGATAGAAAGTGTACTTGTGGACCATATACAAGAGAACCAGGAGGCAATGTGCATGGGACATTTTGAGAGTAAGTTCCAGCCAGGATAAGATTGTGCAACTCCTATTACAGATGACCCATGCAGGAAAGGGGCCATAAACCTATGCAAACAAATAAGTCAACGGGTCTCATGGGTAAACTAGACCTCATCAGGAACAAAGCCTTAACTACCACACTGAGGGACAGAGTTATGGAGGAGGGGATCCTAAGGGGATAACACACAATAGAACTACCCCTAGACCCTACCTACCTGGATTTTTGGATAACCAACCACAACACAAATATCATGATGAAATGAGGACAATTTTGAGCAATATGTCAGGGAATATAATTCATTGAGTGCATGATTCCAAAGACAAGTCACACTGGATCAATATTGTGGGATCAGATTCAGGGTTAAGCCCAAAAAGTATCACTATAACAACTATGAATTGGAGCGCAGGGAAGACAAGATGGAAATCCCATACTTTGATGGGTCTTCCAAAGTGACTGTGCAAGCTTGGGTGAAAAAACTTGATACCTACCTACAACTTAACCCAATGAGAGAGATGGATGCCATCAATTTTTCCACCATGTACTTGGAGGGAAAATCTCATTATTGGTGGTACCATGGGTTAACTGCACTAGGCCACAATTAGATCATTGCTTACACAGAGTTTACACAGAGGTTTATTGATAGGTTTGACCAGGGGGATCAAGAGATACATTTTAAGGAACTCACCCAGCTCAGACAAACATGGTCACCATAGGTATATATAGAGGAGTTTCATAGGATAGTAGTTATGGTGTAGAATGTGTCTCGAGAGAGACTTATGATGCTCTTCATAGAGGGGTTGATGGAACCCTTAAAGGGTTGGGTCAAGGATTTTAATCCTACCAACTTATAGGATGATATATAGAAGACTAGGGACTTTGGATCAGTAGCAAAGACTAGATTTACCCCTAGACCTCCTCTAAATTCAGGTGGAAGAGACCAAATACCTCCCATGAACTAGGAGGGAAGAGATCAAAGGGAGTTTGACCAAGGAAGGGGTAGAATGAATGAGATCACTATGAGGGAATTGAGAAGGAAGCAACTCTGCTTTACTTGCGAAGAGCCTTGGTATCCAACACACAAATGCATGGGAAAAGGCAAGGCTCACTACATTGAAGTGGTTTCTGATGATGATGAGGAGGAAGGTTTCAGACATCTACAGAACATGGAGGAAGATCCCACAGAAAATGCATAAGAGGAGGATGCCAGTCATGGCCTTGTAGTAGATGAGAAGGTAACAATAACATCAATCAGTCGGGTACCCAAATTCAACACCTTCAGGATGAGAGGGGTGTTATAGGGGAAGAAAGTTTCAATTATCATTGATGGGGCTGTTTCACACAACTTTATTGATTCATCCTTACTGCAAAGAAGACACATACCTACAATTGAATTTGAATGGTTTCATGTGGAGGTAGCAGGGGGCGCACTATGCCTTGTGACAGGTATATTCCAGGAATGAAGATTACATTGGGCAGGCATGATTTGGCACAATATTTCTATGTAATGGACCTTCCAAAAACTAATATCATCCTTGGAGTTTAGTGGATTAGTACGTTGGGGCCAATCACTACCAACTTCAAGACCATGGAGATGTCTTTCACAGAGGAAAATGGGAAAAAGGTGGTTCTCAGGGGCATGACAGGAAACACAACTACAACAAAGCACATAGAGGCTATGTTCAAGAGGGAAGACATTGCATATGCAACAAAATGTAGAATATCGGTTCGGGTGGATAAGAAAGGGGATACTCACTACTCACTAGAGACTCAAAGAATCATTGATAGGCACAACAAGGTCTTTGAACCCATTCCACCAGGAGCACCACCAGATAGGGGGTTTGAGCACATCATAGAATTGGAGGAGGGAGTGAAACCTGTCATCACCACTCCTTACAGGCACCCAAAGAAATATAAAGATGAGATTGAGAAGGCCATTAAAGAACTGTTAGACATGGGCACACTAGGCCAAGTTTCAGTCCCTTTGCATCTTCAATAGTGTTAGTGAAAAAGAAGGATGTGACCATGTGCATGTGCATTGATTATAGGGATTTGAATAAAAAGACGATAAAAAACAGATACCTCATCCCTAGGATTGATGAGCTATTGGATGAGCTTCATGGGGTTGTATACTTCACAAAGATTGACTTTCTCTCTGGCTATCATAATATTAAGATGAGGGAACCCAAGATCGTTTTCAGATGTCGCTATGGTCACTATGAGTTCTTGGCAATTCCCTTTGGGCCGACTAATGCACAAATCACCTTCCAATATTGCATGAATCATGTCTTTAACAAGAAATTAAGGAAGTTCCTCTTAGTCTTCTTTGATGACTTATTGATCTACAACAAAACTTGGGAGGAGCATCTTCAACATGTAGAAAAAATTCTGGCTATCATGGAAGGGAAATTCTTGTATGCAAAGGAATCCAAATGTGAATTTGGAACGAATGAGGTTCTCTATTTGGGACACATCATTGGGGTGAAAGGGATACAGGTACACCAAGAGAAGATACAATCCATACTTCACTGGCCCACACCCAAGACCCTCACAAAATTAAAAGGGTTTCTTGGCATTTGTTGCTATTACAGGAGGTTTGTCAAAGGTTTCTCCCAACTTTTTGCACCTTTGACTGATTTGACCAGGGAGGGCACATTCAAGTGGAGTTCAGAAGAACAGTTGAATTTTGTCAGGATGGAGAAGGTGATGAGCACTTGTCTGGTCTTGGCTTTACCAGATTTCACATAACCCTTTATGGTGGAGTGTGATGCCTCAGGGGAGGGAATTGGAGCAGTGCTTATGCAGAATAGGAACCCTATTGTCTATGAGAGCCAAAAACTGAGGGGTCATGAGCTTCTCTACACCATCTATGGCAAAGAGATGTTAGCCATCATGCATGCATTGGCTAAGTTCAAGAAATACTTGGTTGGGGAAAAAATTGTTGGAAGACAAATCACAATATCCTCAAGTAATTTTTGGATAAAAAAGAGTTAAATGAGAGGCAACAGAAATGGGTTAGCAAGATCCAGGCTTATGAATTTTACATTGAGTTTGTCAAAGGGAAAAATAATGTGGTGGAAGATGCATTATCTAGAAGACCATCAGTTTATGCTATGACTGACATTTCAGTGGACTAGAAGGCCCGCCTTTTGGTGGAATACTCAAAAAACAGGTTTTCATGTGAATTGATGGATGGTTACAAGGTGACAACTTCAGAATTGTGGACAAAATCATATACTACAAGGGTTGAATCTTCTTGGTCCCTGAGTCAACCTTTAAAACCAAAGTGCTACAAGCATGCCATGATTCACCAGTAGCAGGACATCAGGGGTTCATCAAGACATATAAGCAAGTAAGGGAAAGATTCGCTTGGAAGGTTTTGAAGGAAGATGTGATGCGCCACATCAAGGAATGCACCACTTTTCAAGTAAACAAGGATGAACACACTCATCCAACATGATTACTGCAACCACTTCCCATTCCTTGGCACAAATGAGAAAGCATATCTATGGATTTCATCATGGGATTGCCCAAGGCCCAGGGCAATGATTTCATTTTTGTGGTGGTGGACAGGTTAACTAAGTTTTCACACTTTTTCTCCATTGCCACAAACTATAGTGCATCACAGGCTGTATATTTGTTCTTCAGGGAGGTTTTCAGATTGCATGGTTT
This sequence comes from Picea engelmannii, assembly GCA_009831015.1. Classification (NCBI taxonomy): domain Eukaryota; kingdom Viridiplantae; phylum Streptophyta; class Pinopsida; order Pinales; family Pinaceae; genus Picea; species Picea engelmannii. Next base: position 147,939 of record ML793326.1, on the reverse strand, counting down.
ACCCAAAACCATTGTGAGTGACAGGAACATCAGGTTTATGAGCACCTTTTAGCAGTATCTATTCAGGTTACTGGGTACGACCTTAACCCCTATTACTAGCTATCATCCCCAAACTGATGGCCAGACAGAGATAGTCAACAAGTGGGTTGAAGGCTACCTTCATAATTATGTGTCAGGGCAACATAAGGCATGGGTTAAGTGGATTCATTTGGGGGAATATTTCTACAAAACCACCCATCATATGTCTATTAGTATGCCACCATTTAGAGCCTTATACCATTATGATCCCCTCTCCTTTGTGGAGATTGTCTTTGGTGACAACAGGGCTCCCATGGTTCAGGATTGGATTTAGCAGACTCAGGATATACTCAGAGAACTTAAGGACCACCTGCAAAGGGCACATAATCAACAAAAGGTACAAGCACACAAGCACAGGGTGGAGAACACATTTGAGGATGGTGATTTGGTTTACTTGAGGCTTCAACCATATAGACAGACATCCATTAAGAGGAGTGGTGCAAACAAGATCCAACCTCGCTTATTTGGGCCAAGGGTTAACATAAAGGTAAGGGTCGTGGCATATGAGCTTGATCTACCACATGGCATCAAAATCCATAATGGTTTCCATGTGTCATGCTTGAAGAGAGCCATAGGTAAACACATCATTCCTATTGAGGAACTACCACCCTTGGGTGAAGAAGGGAAATTGATATTGGTTCTAGAAGAAATATTAGAAGTCCGGGAGAAGAGGTTAAGAAAGAGGATGATCAAGGAATATTTGGTCAAGTGGAATAATTTACCCGTAGAGAATGCTACTTGGGAAAGTGAACAAGTGTTACAGGAGATAGACCCATAATTACTTGTGGGTAAGTAATTTCTAGCAGGGGAGACTGTAATGTCCCCCACCCCTTGATGAAGAGGTTTGGAGAGACTCAGTAGTCTAGTTGTCCCCACTAGACTATATTCTCATGCATCATGTGGAAAAATTCAACCCAAAACCATTACGTAAGAACAACGTTATATTATTAAGTTGACTTTGGGAAGAAAAGGTAACTAACGGAAAGAAAAGAGCATGTGTGGAAAAGATAGGAGTTAACCCTAGGGGTTAACTAACTCAATAGAGAAATAGATCTGGAGTATAAAATAATGGAAGGGTGCACTTCTCACTCATTATTGATTATTATTACATTTTGCATTTGGGCTCTTGAGCACAGAAGAGTTTTGAGGGTTTTGAGACTACAAACCCTAGAGATCAACTCGGTGGTGAAATATCCCACCTCTCTTGATCCAAGATTAGTCTCAGGGATGCAATACTCCTCCAACACCATTCTATAGTAGCTACAGGTACCATCAATCATGTAGGGAAGGAACAGTGTGCAACCTAGGGGGCTTCCATCCAGGAGTGCGCACCATTGAAGGAAGAAGAGTTTGATCGAGGAGATAGAGGCTGATTTTGGACTTTTGGACATTTGGGTTTTCTCTGTAGGGCCTCGACCATCATTCCTAGCATATTTTGAGGGAGGTTTACTTGCCATCTAATTTATTGGAGCTTGGAAAGAGTTGGAGAGAAGGAGGGCACACTGCAGAAAGGGGTTTCATCAGTTTGGAGGAGCATATCTTCACTATTCAACTGCAGACTTCACCAGGGGGTTTTGTCTTTCCCCGATATACATTCCCATCCAGTTTCATAGCATTTGGAGGCTCCTTTCAATGAGGCCTAATTATTGGGTCTCTACAGTCATCCAGGAGAGCAACTCAGTTTGGGGTTTCAGTTATAAGAGGAGTATATCTCTATATTTCAGCCTGAGACTTCAGGAGGGGGTTTGTCTTGCCCCAATCTACTATTCCATTCAGTTTCAGAGAATTTGGAGGCTTCTAGTAGTAGGGCTGAAATATTGAGTTTATTCATCCATTCAGAACGGCGCAACTCAGCTAGGGGGGTTTGGATCTAAACCTTGGAGGGAAAGAAATTAATCTTGTATCTTGCCTCAACTTATTATCTTTCCTTTGGAGGCTTATATCTTCAATATTGAGAATTTTGTAGAAGCTCTTATTCCAATTGGAGGCTTTTATTGGTATTCTTCCAGATCTGCAGATATGTTGTATCATATTCTATATATTATCTAAATAATGGTCATATCTAAGTTATTTGGTTCCATATTGGTGTCTCTTGTTATATCTTATCTTTCTTTATGATATATCTTCATATCCATGTCTACCTTCTTTAATATCAAACACATAAACCCTAATGTAAAACTTCATGAGAAAACTTGCAAACATACATCCAAACAATAGTAAATAGTGAACATTTAGTGTTTCCAGCGAAAATATTGGCTTGGGAACATTACACCACCATGGTTCCAGAGATTACAGCTTCCAAAAGTATTTACATCCTTTCATCCGTCCCTCAATCTATTGAAAGAGTTAAGGAAAGACAGGTTCTGGAGGAAGATATTGACAAATCAAACCCTTGGGGTTATTTTGATGGAGATTCACAAAACAATAGATGTGAGGGAGGAGGGATTTTCTTTCTATTAGATACACACCATTTTTCCTTGACCTTTGGACTTGGGACGAGATCAACAAATTATGCAGAACTGACAAGCCTTAAACTACTCATTGTTTTTTCCATATAAAAGGAATGCCACTCTTTCATTGTTTTTGGAGACTCTGTGAATGTCATTAATTGGATTAGAGGCACTCAAAGATGCACAAACACTAGACTTGCTAATATTGTGGAGGACATCAGAATTTTACAGTCCTCATTTGATTCTCTCACATGCCGACATGTCTACAAGGAAAGGAACAAGGAGGTGGACAAGAGGTCGAAAGAAGGGATTCACTTGGGTCTGGGCCAATGGAAAGTAACTGAAGTGCAAAATGGAAATAATCAAGAATATCTATATCAACCTTTTTTGGAATGACTACAATAGACATAATACACTCATCTCTATTTAAGAAGTTTTGTAAGACACTACTTTGTATATGATCCATAAAACGATAAGTACATGTCAACTCTATATTCCAACAGTCCTTTCAAGATGGAAATATTTTGAGCTACATCAGTAGCAATCAGATTCCAAACACAACAGTTGATTAGGAATACACTTTGAAAGTGTATTTGCAGAATGTAATTTTGTTCACATCTGATGAAATAAAATTACACTTTTTTCTTTGGAATTTTTTTTTTTAATTTTCTTGAAAAAAATCACTTCATATATTTAATTTATAATATTCAAAATTAAAAGAAATGCAATATAAAGTGATATCTAAATTATAATAATCAAAATTAAATAATGTAAAATATCATAATTTATGTTAATATAAATGTAAAACATTATAATTGTGGGCAATTTAAAATTACTTTCTTAATTATCATAATACCTTTGGGTTTTTATTATACTATTGAATAATTGAATCTATAACCATTGATATATAATCTTATATAGGGATGTAACATAGAGTTAAAATATTTTTTGCTATATTAATAGTGTTTTAATTAATGAAAATTCGTATATATTATTGCATTAAGATTAGTGAAGTGCTTTATAGTGAGTATGGGGAGAAAATATTGAGGCGTTAGCATTATCTTAGATAACACTCCATTAAAAAATAAAGCAGAGTCAATTAAAAATAATAAAAATAAAAAATAAAGTGGGCTTAATTAAAAAAATAATAATAAAAATAAAGTCGACTTAATTAAACAAAATCAATTAAAACAAATTAAAGTCGACTCAATTAAAAAACAATTACATGCATAAAACTTAACATGGAATGAAATAATAATAATAATAAATTACACCTTAAGAAATTGGATCGCTATCGGTGCTTATTAGATCCAGGTTTAAGATGAATCTACGCTCATTTAAAGATAAGAGATATGGTTTGTAAAACAATTCAAAAACTCTTGCATCGAAAGGAAGAAAGAAAGAAAGAAAAGCTGGTGAAGCTCGCTATTCTTCAATACTTTTTGTGTCGGAACCCAACAAGGCCAAAATTGCCTTAGTTTTAGAGGGGAAAAACAATAGAAAGCAAGCTTCTAAGTGTGCAAATAATTATACAAATGCAACGTGTACTTGGTAATCGTAATTAAAGAGTCAAAATGAGGCCCAATATCATTTTCTCATGTACATAGAGCCCTAAAATTCTCAACCATTTTTGGCATTCCATCACTATAAAGCTCCATCATAATCCTCCCCTTCGATTCCTCCACAGTGGTGATGTTTAGATGACATATTAGATTCAAAATTTTCCTATATTTGAACCTCTGTATTGTCAAACAAACTTAACATTATAAAAACACAATTTTTTTTTAGAGAAATGGCCAAAGCTTTACCCCCAAAAAAGACCAATGAAATCTTATGACCAAATCTAGAGCTCTCTAGGAGCCAAATCCTCGAAATTGAGTTGGTGCCGACCTTGTTTGTTTTTGAGATACGAAGTAGAACCTGATGAGAGAAGAGACAACTGAAAATACTCGTCATTAAATTCCAAAAACAAACCACCATCACTAAAACCCTAACCTCCAAGCAGTCCCCTAGATCTACCTCTTTGCCATCATAATCAATTTGTTATATCCGCTAATCGTTAGTTTATGGTGATTAAATATGTGTTTCCCTAATTAAATTTACCTTCTACCCCTCAGTAAAGAAGCTTGTACCTACAATGCAAATACATGTAAAACCAATGCCTAATGTTTGTGTGATTATAGCTTGTGGGAAGTGGAAGTGTTACTTCTCGTCAAGGTAATTTATTTGATCCATTGTTCCTAAAAGACTCAAAACCTTGATCAAATGCAAGTCCACCCCCCACGACTTCTCAGTAATAGAGCATTTCTCTACCTAAAACCCCACAAAGATGTATATCAAATGAACCCCAATTCCCATGTCTTATATAAATTACAACTTAGATTTAAAAAAAGCTTCACATAAACCTTGTGATAAGCATCTATAGATCTAGTAAAACCATTCTTGTAGAGCGATTCAAACCTTGCACTAGTGGGTTGGGTGAACATGGATCTAGGCCATTGAAATACAATTCAACAATCATGGCTAGATGTGATGTCTAGTTAAAGCAATTGCTCTGAAGGACATGGACCAAGGATGGTTGTTTGCAAGGGGGATATTCTCAACTAAAATGTTAAACAAACATACATTTTTTTTCTTGAAAAGTCAAAGAAAAAAATAAGAAACCATTGTTGTTGCTTGATCAATGCCCCTCCCATTTCTTTGTTCAAAACTATGCCAAACAAAGGATATGAAGAATGATGTTAGCCCTTGTTCTAGTTACTTGACGATCTACTGAGTACACTCTCAAATAGTGTGTGTGTGTGTGTGTGTGTGTGTGTGTGTGTGTGTGTGTGTGTGATGGAGCAGCGAGGAGGGAAGGGAAATGGAGGCCCTAGGGTTTGAAATGGTAGCATGAACCAAGCAATAGAAAATCTTCCAATTGTAGCATGAAACAACTCTAGGGTTTGAACTTGTAGGTAAGACATCACATCCTTCTTCCACAAAAAATGATCTTTCACATATGGGAAAGTCTAATTAGAACCTACAAAATACCCCAAGTCAAGTCGCTTATCCTATTGAACCAACCCATATATACGTTCCTACATCCTCTAATGTGTCACCCAATCCTCCTCCATTAACATGATATCAAGTACATTGGATTGGCATTGACTTCATATCCTCTGTATAGCCCTTTGATGCCCCCAATTGTGATCAAGGATATAAATATACAACTATATAGCCTACATTTTCTTTGTTTCCATGAATTTTGTCCCCAATCACCCATCTTGACCCCCGATAAACTTCACAAACCCAACAACCCTTCAATTCCACAAAAATATCAACCATTCCTCCATCAATGTTCTCTCCACCTTCTCAAAAATAGGGAGAAGAATATGGTTTGCTTGTTGTTTCCTAGATTTGATTAGGGGTGTGCTCTTTGAGTCTGAGTCTAGGTCGACCATAGGTTGATTGTTGTTTATTAGTTACATATACTTTTCACTGTGGTTGAACTATTGTGCCAGTCCCATCGATTACGAGGACTAGAGCCTATTACAGAGGTGGAATTGCCTCTGAAGCGATGTCATATCCGTGACAAAGACTATGAAAGGTCTTATTTGTGGCTTGACGAAGCCGGCTTGGTTGAGGTAGAAGTGTTTGACGAATGTCCTCCACCCAAATTCAATATGCATTTAACTGAACCTGACGACCCTATATTAGTCCAAGTACTAGAATTTTTCAGTGAGCCTTTTTCTCTATTCAATCATCCTTCTACCATGTCTAGACCTAGTGCTTCATCTAGTACAGTTGAGCCCGTAAGCCCATGCTCAAGCGGGATTGGGGGAAACTTATATGACAGAATCCTAGTCATGTCCTCATTTCCACCCTTTAGCTCCATTGGACCTTTACTGTCCATACCTTTTTTTTTTGTTGCTCCATGTAGGGGACATCGCCTATATCACTGAATCCATCTGTTAGTATACCTAGCATGCACATGCCCATCCAATCTACTTCTCTTCCCACTTCCAAATTCTTTTCCAGTGGCAGGTCGAGCTTTGGTTTCAACATGGGAAGCAGAGCTCCTTCCACTTCCATCAATCCAATGATTGGATCAACATCATCAAGGGTAGGTACATATTTTGAATGGAGTATGCCTAGTGGTTTTGGGGTTGTCCCTAGTCAACCCGGGGGCAGTGGTACTTCTGGAGGATTTCCTTTTCCATGGGTCAGTACACCTTTCCCTGGGGGTACATCCGTGGGGGGAAATTGGAGTTTTCCCTTTGCTCCTGGGGGTTTCTTCCCTGGGATTAGCACTGGGAACCCTTTTCATGGAGGGTCCATTTTTCCCCCTAGGGGCAACCCCCTTGGGATATTTTTTGGTGGCGAGAGTAGTCATGCTCATTTCAGTGCCATCATCCCTAGGGACACCCACTCTCCAACCATTTCCTGACCTTTCAGTAGCACCAACATAGGGGGATTGCAAGGTCCATCTGGGACAACAAAGACTTCACCTCCCTCCCAGTCTCCATTAACACCATTGTCATTTCTTGCAACACTTTACTTACCAGATTTGGAATGATTGATGAATGACCCTATTTCCCATGATCCCTCATGGCCCACAATGCCATCAAAACTCCCATTAGAAATTTTGAAGTTTGATGGTAAGCCAGGAGAACACCCCTCCACACACATCATGACATACCATATGTGGTACTCGTCCAATTATTTAATGGATGATAGTGTGAAATTGTGTCTTTTCTTGAGATCCATGAATGGAGCTGCTGCCAAGTGGTATATTGAACTAAAGTTAGGTTCTGTTAGAAGATTAAACAACCTAGAAATGGCATTTTTAACACATTACCAACTACCTATTTGGTAAGACATAGGAACAAAGATTTTGACTTCCCTGCATCAAAACAATGCCACCCATATTTATGATCGTATACATGAGTGGTGAAGGAGGCGTGGGATGATTAAAACTCATATTTCGGACAAGATCCTAACATAGTGGATCTGTAAGTCCCTCTTACCACCCATCTCTAGGGATGTATCTATGGTCAAGACGACCATCGAAGAACAATCCATCTTGTGTGCCCAACATCTATATTTGATTTATTCTTAGTCAGGTACTCTCTATGATATTATTCCAAATTCTCCTCGCCCTTTAACTGATCCTCATCAACCTCTCCTAGGGCCCCATGTCAATGGTGTGGTTGGTTTTGTTTCTCATGCATATGTTAACTAGCTAGTTGATCATATGGGACGATTGTCAATTCAATCACAACCATTAGCAACTGGAACTAATTCTCAAACTACTGCAATCCCTCCTCAAATTGCTAAGGTGAATTCAGTAAAGTCCACACAACCAAATAATCCTCAACAACCTGGAGGCAATAAAAAGCGGAACAAAAAGAAAAATTCCATTGATGAGAAAGGGGACTGCCACTACCTAAATTTCCCAGAAGGGAGTCACTAAGGAGAAGAGGAAAGCTCAGTTCCCCTACACCATCTGTGGGGAGGACCATCCCACTCACCAGTTCCCTCGAAAATATGAGATACATCAGTATTTGGCATAACAACGGGCCCCCCAACAACCTGTTGTATTAACTCATCCCTTCCCTTCCCAACCTCAAAACATGGTTTCCTCAAATCCTGCCCCTCTTCCAGGAGGCATCGCAGGTACCCCTCCCCATGAGGGGTCCTCATCGAATGCTTACATTTACATGTGTGACCACATGGTCAATTTTCAGACTCGAAAAAAGAACTACGACACTCCTGAGCCTTCCAATGTTTCTTCAGACACAAAATCTTCTTCCCAACCTAGTGGCCCTCTTCAGATAAAGAATTCATTCCTTTATGCATAGCTTCTCCCCTCGAAGGGAATTCTTCATCGTACGACACATAATCCCAATGCACGGGTTTCCCACAACTATAGTATTGTGGAAGACTTATCCCATAAACCTTGTTCCATGTTGTCCCTAGAAGTTCTCCAAAGCTGCCCCATGCAAAGGAAATCATTGCTATCGGCCTTAGGCGGGTTTGATCCCTCGGTGTCAAGATTTATTACCTTTGACACTACCCAAGTAGTGTTCTAGATTAAAGTGCAAAAAATGTGGAAAAAAATCTTCCAAACAATTGTTGATGAAGGAGCCTCGACTTGCATCATGTTGATTTCTTTTTGGAAATCCCTTGGCTATCCCAAGATTGATATGTCTGCTACACTTTTAAAAGCCTTCAATGGACATATGTTCCAACCTCATGGAATAATCACTGCCTTACTTGTTGAGTTAGGTGGAAATATTGTCTCTATTGTCGTAGAGGTCGTTGACACACCACTTGAGTACAATATATTACTCGAATGCACTTGGTTCTATGAAATGAATACAGTTGTCTCCTCGGTATTTAGGGTCTGATGCTTCCCTCACCAAGGGAAAATCGTTATGATTGATTAGCTTGAGTTTTTCACCCCAGACCTTGGATCCAATGTAGTGTCTAATGTACCCTTTTTCGATGATATTGTGTAACCTTCTATGCATGTTGGTGTGGGGATGTTCAAAGATCCTTCACTTATGGGTATTTTCCCTCTTCCTCCACCATCTACCATTGCAACCATTGACCCCATCAACACAATTTCTTCATCTACCAGTGGATCCCTCAGGTCTTTTGATCCTTGGGTGGTACCTCTCCCTGAGGATGTTTATTCATATGGTGCATCCATTCCACTTACCCAAGTCGATATTGTTGATCTGAAAATCCCATCAGCATCAATTGATATTGATCAGCAACTCCATCCTCATATGGAGTGTGATCAACCTACTCCACCCATACGGGTTGTCGACTCTCTCAGTTCAGATGAATTTCTTGATTTTGAGTTTCCTTCAGCTGAGGCCATCTTGGATGTCATGGATTCCATATACAAGCCCAATGAATATGGGAATCATCAAGAATCCATCCTCCCTAGTTCAGAATCGATGAGAGTTGACATGATGAGTTTTGATCGGAGACCGGGGGAATTTGATGGGACACCTAGTGAAACCCCTAGTCTCAACTCGTTTCTTCCTCGGTTTTCTTTTTCAGAACTTACCTCCAAATTATTTTCTTCCCCTTCCATTGAATATTCATGTTCCATAGCCCCTTTATGTCTTGATATATCCCATCAAGGAGCTTCCCTAGGTCATGAGACTACTCACAATGAGTATTCTCATATGTGGAAATTCTATCCCGAGTGGCATGGCCCCATCGTGGTGAGCCATATGATGTTGATATCAGCTCATGATTTCATTAATGATTAAAAGGATCCTTGGTTTAATCCTAGCCATGGGATCTACTTGGTGTAAAGCATCATAATGCATAGTGCATTATACATAGGTACTGTGTGGTGTGAGTGTGCTTTTGTTTTGCATATATCATATCCAAAAAAAACAAAAATATTTTCTTTTTTGAGATTTCATTATGCGTTTTAACCTTGGAATCTAGTTTACATGCATTGATAGGATTCTAGGGATTTATTATTTATGAAGATGACAACTTCCATTCAACTTGAGGTATGTGTTCCCAAACTGCATATAGAGATAGGTTTTTTCCTGCATTTTTTGCCTTGCATTATTAACCATCCATACTGTCAGCATTGTTGATACTAAGAGGGGGGTGAATCAGTATCAAGTACAATTTAAAACCATTTTCAACTTATACTTAAACCATTCAACTATATCCAATGAG
>ML793326.1:89327-99651 GCA_009831015.1 Picea engelmannii | reverse complement strand
CAAAAAGAACTAATTCCAGGAAAGAGGAATTCAGGATTAAACCTTCTAACCCGGGATGGAGGAGCTTGCGCTCATGGTCGCCTTCCCCCCTGCATATGTCTGGTGGCTCTTCCCTACAGCTTGAATTTCCAGCTTTTCAATTCTTAGTTCCAGATCAACAATTTCGTTGTTAGCTTGTTGAGTTGTGTAGGTGAGATATTCTACCGCTTCCTCCCTTAGCTGGATTAGATCTTCCTCCATCATTTCGAACCTTCGACCTCCTTCCCTGTCAATATGGAGAAGGAACCCTCTATGCGCACTAAGCGTGTGTTTTAGCCAATGAATTTTGAGTTCCAGGGAGGGCGAGGGATTAGGGGGGGTGGCTGAGTTGGAACTGGACTTCATTGCGACAACGATGGAAAAAGACTAGGAGGGAGGCCTGGCCGAGGCAAACAGGTAGAGACTAACTGGGGGAAAGACTGGGAGCTCAAGCCAGGCGATAAACCAGATAGAATTGGGAAGGCAAGATGAGTAGGAGTAGTTTGCCACCTTCCTGAATTTAACGATATCTCATTCGTGCACCACCATGGGAGGAGAGGGGGCTCTCGCAAGTTACATGCGGGAGGGATAAGAGATCTGTGTGGAGGTACAGGAGGGACATGAGGTGAAGGACAGGGAGGGGGAGGGGATGGGATGCGAATAGTGCAGATAAGTACCATCGCATGGGAGAAGGGACTGACAAGGCAGTAAAAGGAGGGTTGCCACGAGTATGATGTCGGGAGGGAACGAAGGCCACTTGCCCTGGGAGGCCCAGCTAAGTGCTCATCGGGTGTCACTAAGGGAGAGGGACGAAAACCAAAGTTCCATTTAGGGAGATCTGACCCTCTCAAGTGGGTGGCGGTTTTGGCAGCTTGGTCGTCTTCGGCGTTGAGATGATGGAGCACATGAAAGAAGTCAATTTTTTGGAAGGAGCGAGAGAGCCACATGTTTTTCTTGAGAATGTGGTGCAAGTTCATTTGAGTAGGCAAGGTGTTGGTGACCATAGCTTGGATTAAAATCTGGGAGTCGCCTATCACTGCTATTTCTTTGATTTCTAGCTTCCTGGCTTGGATAAGTCCTTGCCAAAGGCTTAGAGCTTCTGCTATATTATTGGATTCAACTCCAAGCCCCCAAGAGTAGTCTAATTCCCATAGTTCACTAGATTTTGTGATCCTTAGTGAGAGGAGCGGGGGCTTTGAGGTCTGGAGCGAGGCTATGGATCCAATCTTTATCAGGGGAGTTGAAAGAAAGGGAGTCGGTGCAAGGCCAAAGGTAGGAGAGGCAGTCTCCTAGTAGGGATTTGGCTTTGGAAAAAACGATGTCAGGCGAAGCGGTCATATTTCTGAAGATTTTGGAGTTTCTTTCGAGCCAAATTTTCCAAAGGATGAATTTAGGGAGGGAAATCCAGCAGCACTTGATTTGAGGGTTGGACTTGAGAGGGAAAGGACAGAGGGTGGCCCAGGTTTTTAGCAGAGTGGGTATGTCAGGAGGGAGTTGTTCAGAAGGGATCCCTCCTGGTAGGGCATGCCACCAGACTTATTTTGCAAAGGGGCAATTGAGGAGCATATGGTCAATAGATTCTTCATGGATTTGACAGAGAGGGCATCAGATTCTAGGTTTAGTGGCTCAGAGCAGTCCTAGCACTTCGACTTCATTAATTTTCTGTTAAATTATTAGTAATGGAGCACATATCAATTAAAAAATTATTATGGTAATATTCATATTAATATCAAAATTGTAGCCTAATTTTTTTTTTTTTTTTAAATAAATATTGGTCATCACAATTGTGACACAAACCTTAATTGTTGTGACAGTTTTGTTGTATAAACAACGAAAAGATGTCGTCGCCTGTGCGACGACAAATTCAATTGTTGCGACAAGTGTGCTATATAAAAACGAAAATTTGTCATGGCTTGTGCAACGACAACTTCAATTGTTGCGACAGTTGTGTTATATAAAAATGAAAAGTTGTCGTCGCACGTGCAACGAAAAATTCAATTGTTGCGATAGTTTTGCTGTATAAAAATGAAAATTTATTGTCACACGTGCGACGACAACTTCAATTGTTGCGACAATTTTTCTATATAAAAACGAAAAGTTGTCGTCGCACGTGCGGCGATAACTTCAATTGATGCAACGGTTTTGTTATATAAACAACGAAAATTTGTCGTTGCACACGCGACGAGAACTTCAATTGATGCGACGATTTTGTTATGTAAACAACGAAAAGTTTTTTTCGCAAAGCGACGACTGATTAAATTATTGGGATAGTTTTTCTATATAAACCATGAAAGTTGTTGTCGCAATGGGCATCGCAATTGAGACGAAATGTTGGTTTCACATAGTTTACCTATATTGTTGTATTGGCGACGATATTTCCTTTTTTTTCGCAATTGCCTATGTTGTCTCTCTTGCGACGTTTGTTCAAGTTGGTCGCAATTTCCATGTGACATAAAACGACGTTTCAAAGACTCCTGATTCATCGCAATGTCAATGACATAACATCGCAAGAGCGTTGAAACAGTCGTCGTATATGCTAGTGTCCTTTAAGAACTTTCCAGACTCTTTAAACATGAAAATATTTTCGAGTGAACTTGTATTCTTTCACACTCGTTAAATGGTTTGAAATGAATTCCATTCGGTATAATTTTAACCCCTTTCCAGACCGAATGACTAATTACGAAAAAGGAATACTCTAGTCCACCTGGTCTAGAAGAATTCTCCCTTGTATTGTTTTGTCCTTTTTCAGGCTTGGGGGACTAAATTTACGAAAAAGAACATTGATCTTACTTGGGTAACTCTTTCATTATCGTTAAACCATGAAGGATACTAAGCATACTTGTGTCATTCTTTCATGCTTGTTTAACCATGAAGGAGATGAAAAATACAAAAAAAAAAAAATAGAGTGGGGGTTTTTCACCGTTGGTCTATTCTCAAAATGGCAACATTAGTCGAGTCATCCTTGAACATGGCACCTATTTCAGTCCTCATCACACAATTGGGTTTTATCTTTCCTAGGAGTCGTCCCAGTAATATGAATTGGAGATACTCCTCCCACTGGTTACTGTTCCAGTCATCATGGAGAGTGCTTCAATGACTCCTACATTGTTGCACTATATTCATCCAGCTCTTGTGTATTTTTGCCAATTCACCATTGTGTCATGCTAAATGTTCAAGGGAATTTTAATCCTGAGTTGACCATATGTGTTTTTGTTGACTTTCCAAGTCGACTATCCCTGTGTCGGTTGTCCTTTGTGATACTCTCTCTTCACATCATTTCTCAAAGTATGTTTTGTGTTGATTGATGGGGGATACATCAAGGCCCTTCTTCAATGGATCTCTTCTTATCAAATTCAACACATTATCTAGGAGAGGGATCTAGAAACTATCTAGTACATTGGAACTTATAGTTCTCAGTGGCAGGCCTCCTCGTGATCGACAGTGGGTTTTCATCATTAACTCCTGATCGATTGATTCTACAAGTGTTCGACATCATATATTCTATTCATACTCACAAAAATGTACTAGGTACCTTGGGGTCCATATTCCTCATCGATGGGTCCCCTCGCGAATGTCAACAATATCCATCAATGAGTGGTAATCAGATATTTTCTACCATGCTTGACATCAGCTCATTTATTCACATGTTGTAGACTCATACCATATAGGTTTGGGACGAAGACCTTGGGTTTGGGGATACATCATTCCATTACAACATCCCATCCCAAGTTGTGTTGGGTTATATCACTTGTATATGAAGACTTTGGGGGCACTCTCCTTAGTGCTCGTTGTCTTCCTGACATCTGTATGTTGTGTCATAGATCCACATTGTACTTTTTGGTGCCTATGATTGAATTCATGATGTAGATCCACATTGTATTCTCTCATGGCTATGATATTATTGATGACATGGATCCATTGTGTATTCTTTCATGGCCATGGTCTAGCATTTCATCTCATGCTTCCGTTGTGTATTTTTTGGCATCCATGCTCATTATGGGTATGAGTATGTCTCCCTAGAGGATTGGTCTATATATATGCTCATCCTTGGTGTTTGATTGCGGGAATTATTTGGTTTCCTAAACTCCTTTTCTCTCTCCTTACACTGCCACATATGCACATTATTGTAATGTATTTCGTCCATCCACTCCTTTCTTGACCTCACACATTAAGGGGCATCTGTTACGGCCTTAATTTCGACCCTACAGGCAAGAGAGGATGTCATCAGAGGATTAAGTCCCTAATGCATATTTTTCCTAGGGTTTCACACCCTTTGGAGCCTTTTTTACCCAGTTTTAGGCATCCTCATGGGACACGTAATAGACAAAAAGAGAGGCCCTTGCTTGAAACTAGTTGTGCAACCCGTGAGGCATTGTCGAGTTTCTAGAATTAGGGAGTTATGAAGCGAGAGGTGAGACATGAGTTGGATCTTAGTGGCTAGAACTTAGGAACTCACATCATTCGAGTTTCTAGTGGCCTCTAGAAGATCTAGAATCCTCTCCCAAGCCTCCTTCAAGAGCTATATAACAAAGGCAAACCTTGGGAAAGAGGGAGAAGAATTCAATAGCAAGGTTATGTTGCCAAACTATAGAGGCATTTAGCCAGAAGTCATTGGAGCCTAGCATGACCAAGGAGTTGTAAGGAGAAGCAAGGAGCAAGGATATTGAAGGAGCCTACATCAACACTTGAGGTATGCAATTGTGATATAAGTTTCTATATGCAATCAATAGATCATTTGCTTTTCCCCTGAATATTTGTCATTGATATATAAATGTTCAGATCTGATTTAATAGATTATAGATCATATTAGATTCAAGCTAGATCTAGGAATCTTATACTAGGAAGACAAGTGGAATGGTATTGTTTTGTCTTTGGTGTGCATGGAGCATGTTGTAGATGTTGGAGCTGGAACTTCAAGACTATTGCAACCAGGAATATACTAAAGACAACCTTCAGGAAAAGGTATTCCATTCTTCCATCTTCTTGTGTAATGATCTTATTGCTTATTTCTAGGAGAACCATAAGAAATCTACCCCTCCTGTCTAGGATATCTAGGTTTATCCCAGGGACATCTGATTGATCCACAATGATATCCCTGTAAGCATTTTTCCCATAACAATTAGTTCTTATTTTCATTTGTCTTTACATACACACTTAAATTATTTCTTTTGTAGGTACAAATATCAAATATAATCATTAGCCAAATATGAGAACAACCATAAAAATAAATTAAGCTAATTGTTATATGCAAACCATGGAGAAAACAATATCACATATGCATCAATATATCAACATTATACAATATTCCACTTTCATAAATATATCATCACAACAACCATAACCATCACATTAAAAGTTGAAATGGAGAGTAAAATTCATGAGAGATCATTATAACAAACAAAAAAAAAAGTAAGATATAGAACATTGCCATAATAAAACCATCAATATGCATATTAGTCTGATGCACACTAGTTGGTGGGACCGTAGTCTCCTATTTATGGAAAATAATTGATGAGGTTCAGAAATTAGGATGATATTCCTTCAAAATTATTTAAGGAATGTAACTTCTTGAAACACTTTGCGATCACATTTGGTGTTGACTAGAAAATGGGTCAACATATAGTGACTACAGAAGGCATGTACTTTTAACAACATGCAAATTATAATGTTTGGTTTTGGATTAAATATTAATGTTGGGGCTGATTAGAAAAATAAATTGACTAATAACGATAGTAGAATGTAATTCATAGTTGATATTTTAAAATTAAGAGCATATACTAGGCATTTGTATTCACTTTTGAAAAGACAACAAATGAACAAAATGATAAGCAAGCTTTCTACATTGCAAGCAAATGGAAAGATTAAGAAATCTTGGGAAAATAAAATTTACCTGCAACACTCAAGCTTACCCAAGTGCCATCATTATGAACTTTGAGCCATATAGAAACCTACTTCCACAATGGCATATCCTACAATCATGTTAGACTAACAACAACTCCATGTAAAAATGTACTAACATACTTGTTTCTAGGGGGTGAATCCAACTAGATTCTTTACCATTGACGGTTAAATAGGGATAAAACAAGAAAGTAGAAATAAATCAAAACCAAAGAAAATAAAAAGGCTCAAACCAAGTAGAGAAAGAAACGAAAAGAAAAATAGGAAATGCAAAAATTAAACAAGAAGCAAAGCAAAATGTAGATTTCATCGGGGTTTTTATGAAGTTTAATTTTTAGTGAATGGTTCCCTTCATTATTCAAGAGCATAATATGGCTTCATGGATTGACCCATTTACCATATGCAAGATTAGTCTTTTTATATTGTATTTTAATATGGAAGCATTTATAACCAATGGTAAAGGACCAAGCTAGAGCTTCTAAAGTTTTATGTTCTTTCCTTTATCTTCATGAGTAGAATCCCAAATGGATCACTTCCCTACTCTAAAGGTTATATCCTTAGATTTTTTACCATGATTTTTCTTGATGATACCTTGGTATTTTTTAAAGCTTTGTACTACAAAATTTTTTTGTTCCTTGAGGGCTAAAAATGTATTATCCATTTAAATAATTAGATCGGTGTCCAATTCTTTGGTTTGGAAAGCTAAGCAGTATGAAGCTATTTCCAAATCAATAGGCATGAGGGCATATTTACCATCAACCAAGCTAAAAGGTATATTGCCAGAGTTGATTTTTGATGTGGTTATGTATACCCATAAGGCATGAACCAACTATAAGTGGCAATCCCTAGGGTTATCTCCTATGATCTACTTAATTATATTAAGTAAATTTTTGGTTGTAGACTCAATTAATCCAGTATCTTATGGGTAGTAAGGTGATGAGGTTGATAAGGAGATGTTATATCTTTTGTAGAACCTCAACGCTTCTCCTAAAACAAATTCTCTTCTATTATCATTGATTATTTCCGAACATGTGTTTCCTCCTAAGAGTTCAAAAGTTCAAATCCATAGGGAGGTAGGCTATGTATACCTCTATAAACTTTACCAATCAAATCACTCGGCAGAGGGGTCCCTTGTCCCGCGAACAAGGGGGTCTCATACACCAATAATTTGGTGTTTATCTTGGTCGTGATCTTAAAATTAGATTATTATTATTATTATTAATTCATATTTTAGATTCATCCCTAAGGACAAAATTTCATAGGAAATAGGTCTAGGGAACCTCAAGGTTGAGGTTAAATTTCTGAATTTACATTTAGCAAGTGATTTTTAAAATTTCCATAGCAATTATACTAATATAGTTGAAACAATATCTTTCGTTGCATTAGTACAGATATGAAATTATATCAAAAATTAGGCTTAGCTAGAACAAGGGTAGTGGTAATAATGTACTTTATAGATTGAAAAGCATTTTAGGTATCCTTCTCCCATCATAATTCAACATATTTACTTAAAATCCTATTGAAAGATTTGATTATTCTAGAGAAATTAGGGATAAATTTGTGAACAAAATCAATCTTACCCATGAAAGCTAAATGTAGAGGGGGGGTGGGGAAGGAGGTAATTTATGAATGACATGTTATTTCAAGATCAATATTTATGCCACTTTTAGAAACAAAGTGACTTAGAAACTTGCCTTGAGTTATTGATGTGACCCCAAGAGGGGCATATATGGGGTTAAATGTATATGTAATGGGGTAATTGTATATGTAATAAGGTTCATCCTAATAAAGGGCCCTCTATTAGGCCCAAGGGATGACCCCTATTACATATACATTTAACCCCATATATTCCCCCATTGGAGTCATATTAATTACACCAAGAGATAATTTGTTATGATTCAATGAAATTCCATATTTTCTACATCTAAGGAAATCTTGTCTCAAGTGAGAGAAGTGGGCCTTAAGATTCTTTGAATTGAAAATCAAGTAGTCAAGGTAAATTTGAATGATAATGTTGATGTTTTGGTATCTGCGGGAGGTATCAACCTCCAAGTGTAACCTTGGTACTTAGAATAGAATAATCCGGAAGTAAGAAAACCATTAAACAGATGTGTGGAAATCCTATAAGAGAAGTCGGCCCAAGGAGAATAATAATAAATAAATAGAAAACGCCAAAAAGAGAAGCCAACCCTACCAGAAAAAGTCAAAGTAAATTATATTTGCCAGAAAAGACAAGTCGGCCATGTGGGAAAAGTTTGTTGGCAGAATAAGTATAAATAAGGTGATGCCTTAGCTCATTTATGCACTCACACACTCTCACTCGGTAGAAGGAGGGTGCAAGTTTGAGGAGCAGCAGTTGCGGAAAAAGGAGGGCGGTGCAGCAGTTGACATGGTGTAATCCCAGTGTTTCTAGTATCTATCTTGTGTGCTTCTCTTGGTAAAGCTACACTTCTATTAGTAGAGGTACGTTCTCTTGATATTGTGTTGCTATTGCAGCAATGGTGTTTTTGGTTAGGGTTTATCTATTGGTTCTAGTCTGGACTTGCCAGAATCATTCTATCAAAGAAAATGTTAGTGTGCTTGGGGGTGGCATATGTGAATTCCTATGGTTGGATGACAATGATGTGACATTGTCCATGGTTAAACAAGCATACCAAAATTTTAACATGGTATCATATTTGGTTTCCTTCATAACAGTCTAATCGTTGGAAGGAAGATGCTCAAATTCCCCCATTGTCAAGCTCATTGAGCACTTATTGATCCCACTATGGAGGTCACCTAAGGAGGGCGCATCTTTTCCCTAGATTAGATATACAATATTCCAAAGTTCTGGTGCTAGTTGCAGTTGCAGTACCAGTTGCATTTGCAGTACCAATTTCTTCATGCTATTTTCTTCGTTCCAGTTGCTTCGTGTCAGTTGATTTGTGTCAGTTACTTTGTGCCAGTTTCTTCGTGTCAGTTGCTTCATGTCAGTTTCTTCATGCCAGTTGTAGTGCCATTTGCAGCACCAGTTGCAACACCAATTGCAGTACCAGTTGTAGTTCTTCTGGTCCACAACAACAAACCCTAACCCAAATTCGTTGGGCACTTTCAGTGAAGAGTCGAGCCTAATTTTTGGTTTTCCTAGTGCACCCTACCCTAGCACATCTCAAGCTACCTTTAGATTGCAAGTTGGAGCACTTTGAAGTTTTAGGATTTGTTATTGCTTACCATTTTGTGTCACTACTATCAGAGGTATGTACTTGCATGTGTTTAAATTGTATCATTATCTTAAGGGTATTTTCAAGAGAAGGGATGTTTTGTCCAAGCAACAATTGTAGATCCAAAGGGATCTCAAATCCAACACATTCATAGGAACAACACACTCTAGGTTTGATTGTTTTGATATTGTTAATCCCTAATATTGGCTCATTACCCCTTGATTGGGGCATATTATATTAGTAATGCTATTTTATTTATGTCGGCTTTAGGCCATTAGTTGTAATTATACCTCCTAGTCTCCTATATATACCGAGGAGACATTTTCATTTTGAATCATCTTGTACTTGAACATTTAAGAGGGGTAAAAGGAGGTTGCCCCTCGAAGAGGCTTATTATCTGAAATTATCTCTTTTTCAAGGCGTTGAGTACTTTTTTTGAGGTTTTTCTATGCTATATTGATATTTGGTTCTTAACATATGGTATCAGAGCTCAAGGTCTGGGTGTTTCACTACTACATTTGAGACACCTTGGCATTTTCGCTATAACTTTTTTTCTACAACATTTTAAAGGAACGGCTTGGAGGATATTTAGTAGATGGATCAAGGTACATTGGGTTCGAAATTCATCTCTTGAGGCATTATACTTTCGGAGATACAGCCTGTACAAGATAGGGTTCTGGAATCATCCTGAACTCAGTCATTGCAGAATTTTTGCTATAAAAATGTTTCTGTAATGTTTCAGACCCTGAACTCTGGAGGATATTCACAGAAATTAGTAAGGTATCGGTGGTAAAACGTTCAGCTTTTGGGTCATCTTAAATTTGTATATACACCCTGTGTAAGATAAGTTATCTGACTAGTCCTATTGACTAGTCTCAAGAAGGTGTTTCAGGTAAAACAATCGTAAATTCTTCCTAGAGTATCCAAATTGAGTGGGACTAGTTTCATTGGATCGTGGATAGTCTTTAGTATTTTTGGTACAAGTTTTAGAATTTATATCAATTATTTTGTGAGGGGAATGCTATACAAGTAAGATCTCTTGGAAAGGCCAAAAATCGTAAAGTTGTGGGGAAGTTACCGTAAATTCCACTTGGCACATCCAATTTTGATCAAACCTGTGGCATTGCAGACAAGAAATATCAAAGAACTACATAAAAGAAAGTTTCATACCTAGAAGGGCCGAAACTTGGGAGATACAACAGAAGAAA
>ML793326.1:59917-81083 GCA_009831015.1 Picea engelmannii | reverse complement strand
GGTTAGGACCCTAACATTTTCCCTTGTTGTTTCGAGAAGGTCACATGTGATAACTTTGAGGGGAGCCATAGTGACGGTTGCAAGAGGAAACATATTAGATGGTATCTAGTTTGAGACATGGAGCAGATTATCCAGATAGGAAGTTGTATACACGACCATATACATCCTTGTACCTAAGAAAAAGAGGACGAAGTTAAAACCTTCTGGAAAGAAGGGTACTTTTGCGAGATATAGAGTATCTCATATGGAGATTGATTGTAAAGAGTAGAAGGCTCCAAAGATGACTAAATAGATCCCTCTAGTATAGTTGATCACCTTTCATATCATTGGGAAGAGTTATTATATCCATATGGGCCTACCCAGAATCATTGCAGTAACCAGGAAAAAACCAGCATGGTCACATGACACTTTGCAAGATGCAAAGATATATGTCATCGATGAGCCATATCATGAGAAGTAAAAAATGGATACACCAGTGATGAGGCAGGCATCCACACCAAGTGTTAGCTCAGAAGGAGATAGAATTTAGGAGAAGTGGGCCATCATGATCTAGTAGGGAGGAGCGGTCTCCCCTAGACCATTCATAGGATATTATACTTCAGAAGAGATCATCACATATAGAGGGAGAAGATGGCTCTACAGACTATATAGACTTAGAGGGAGTCAATCTTCAGAGGGAGCATGGAAACTCAGAGTGAGCTTGATCTCAAAGAGATTCAATGGCTTAGACAATTTTCCTCCTCAAATTCATATGGGAGAGAGAGATGTATTCCAGGACTAACAAATAGGTTCCATGAGTGAGGAGGCTAGATCGAAGCTTCAGTGGCTTTGAGGAGATATGAGACCTCCTGAGAAGATTGCCTTGTTTCAGTGACAGAGGATAAATCCAGTCAGAAGGACTGGGATATGGATTTTTCCTTAGTTTTGAGACCAGAAGGCAAGTCAGTGGTGACTTCCAAGTTGATATACAAGATCAAGCATGTTGCAGATAATAGTATAGAGATGTACAAATATTGATTTGTGGCCAGAATATTCTCCCAACAAGAGGGAGAAGATTATTATGAGACACTTTCTATAGTAGCTAGAAGAAGTGTGCATAGAGAAGCCACAAGATACATGAGAAGGAGTCTCATGTATTCATATTGAAGAAATATTTGTACGGGCTTAAGCAGACACCTAGGGAAGGATATTTCATACAGTTATTTTTATGAGCCTGGGATTGGTTGCCTACACTGATGGCGACGAATCTAAAGAGACAGTGGATGCTACCATGGATAAACATATGATTGGTTCATTAATGAAAACAAGTCTAGATATATGTTTTGTGGTGAACACATCGAGTCAGTATATGGTTGTGTCAAGACGTGTTCACTTGATTGCTGCAAAACATGCGATGAGGTACCTAAAAGGTGCAATTGACTATGGACACAGATATGTTTTGGATCATGAGATAAGCATGCAAGTCTATACTGATTTAGATTAGGCTGGTAGTGTCACAGACCGAAAGAGAACATCTGGATGTTGCTTCAGTATTGGGATTAGCTATGATCTCATGGTTTAGTAGGAAGCAGACTAGTGTGGTGTTGAGTATGGCTAAGGTAGAGTATATAACAACATGTTTAGCTAGTAGCGAAGCAGTGTGGCTTCAAAACCTTCTTGCAATATTGTTTGATATCAAGTTAGAGGCAACTTGTATCTAGTGCGACAACCAGAGTCGTGTGAAGTTGTTGGAGAACTTGGTGTTTCATGACAAGTCCAAGCATATCGATATCAAGTACCACTATATCATAGATATGGTGTAGAATGGAGCATTGAATCTCCAGTATGTCACTGTAGATGAGAAAATAGCATATGTGTTGACCAATCCTCTGTCAAGGGTGAAGTATAATTTTGAATACTTCAGGGAAAATCTTGGTGTGGCCTAGAATGACATACCCTTGTGATAGGGTATGATGTGTTACAGATGTGAATCTAGATAGTAGCATGGTTTTCATGCCCGTGAACTAATTGTGGCACCAGTCAAGATGATGTGTACGCAGATCCTTCGAAGAGAGCATGTTTTCCTAGATGAGGAATCCCAATCAGTTTGTGTGGTTGGAGGCTTCATGAAAATCCTTCGGGGAGGGCGTTCCTTTGAGATCGCTAGAGGTCCAACCTAGTGTGTTGGATGTCTGCTACTTTGTGAAATAGTCTAGTATGCATAGATACTCAAATGAAATAGTCTGGTATGTTGATATATTGCTACTCCAGTGAAATAATATGGTACGCATAGCTACTCCAGGGAAAAATTCTGATACGCTGAGATATTTATACTCTAGTGAAATAGTCTGGTATGCATAGCTACTCCAGTGAAATAGTCTGGTACGCTGAGATATTGCTACTCCATTGAAATAGTCTTGTACACATAGCTACTCTAGTGAAATATTATGGTACGCTGAGATATTTCTACTACAGTGAAATAGTCCGGTACGCATAGCTACTCCAGTGAAATAGTTTTGTATGCTGAGATATTGTTACTCTAGTGAAATAGTTTGGTACTCATGTTACTAGTTATGTATGAATTAGATGTTGGATTCTGTGTGACTTGGCAAGTTACTAGTTATGTGTGAACTAAATGCCATATTTTATGTGAGTTGGCTAGTTACTAATTTTGTATGAACTAGATGCCAGATTTTGTGTGAGCTGGCAAGTTGAAGCCCCGTGATGACATAAATCCCAAAAGGATGATGAGACCCTGGATGCATGACTATGACATGACCATCAGATAGTTTGTGTGTGTGACTATGATAGAGCATGTGTGTCTATGATGGTGATACTTGTGACATGATCTGTATTGATTATGAGATAGTATGTGTGGCTATGCTACTTGTTACATGATCTCTTTGATCATGAGATGGTCGTGTGGCCATGCTACTTGAGACGTGATTTGTTTGATCATGAGATATTCTGTGTGGCTATGGTGATGCTACCTGTATACTGGTCTGCAAGAACATGTGAGTCTTTCCCATGCCATGTGATATGGATGGATATGTTTGAGACCATTACATGAAGAACTTCTTAGTTAATAGCTCCCTATCTAAGAGGGAGTGTTGATTTTTTGGTAGTTGCAGGAGGTATTAACCTCCAAGTGTAACCTTGGTACTTAGAATAGAATATTTTGGAAGTAAGAGAACCATTAAACAAATTTTTGGAAAACCTAGAAGAGAATTTGGCCCAAGGATAATAATAATAAATAAATAGAGAACCCCAGAAAGATAAGTTGGCCCTGCCAGAAAAAGTCAAAGTAAATTATATTTGCCAGAAAAGGAAGATCGACCATGTGGGAAAATTTCACGGGCAGAATAAGTATAAATAAGGTGACACATTAGCTCATTTACACACTCATACACTCTCACTCAGCAGAATGATGTCGCAAGTTTGAGGAGGAGCAGTTGCAGTTGCAACAAAAGGAGGCACAAGTCTGGAGAGGGTGGTGCAGCAGTTTTCTTGGTGTAATCTAAGTATTTCTGGTATCTCTCTTGTGTGCTTCTCTTGGTAAAGGTATGCTTATATTAGTAGAGGTACATAATCTTTGTATTGTGTTTTTGTTGCAGTAGTGGTGTTTCTGGTTAGGGTTTATTTGTTGGTTCTAGTGTGGACTTACCATAATCATTCTATCTAAGAAAAGGTTAGGGTGCTCAGGGGTGGAATATGTGAATTCCTATGGTTGGGTGACAATGATGTGACATTGTTTATGGTTAAATGATCATACCAAAATTTTAACAGATAAGACCAATTAAAGATTGTTAAAATCATTGTGGATAGCACATTGAAATGTATCCCTCTCACATGCATCGATTAATCTGAAGGGAAATCCATCATATGAAAAGGTACCCCATATTGTGGTAAAGGTGGTTTTGAATTGATCTCTTTGACTTACCTTAATTTGGTCATACCTAGAGAAACCATCCAAAAGGGACATCAATTACAAACTAGCAATTCGTTGAAGAGATGCATCCATGTAAAATAAAATTATCCTTCATGCTTTCATGATTTAAAGCTTTAAATTGTACACAAATATGAATGATGCCATTATTTTTTTGAACTAGAACAATATTGGTGACCCACTTTGATTAGAGTACAAATACGATAACATTATCTTGGAGCAACTTGCCCAATTCTCTCTTAATAATAGCAACAAGATTTGGATAAAGAGGATGCTAATTTTTCCTAACTATATTAACATCCTACTCAAGAGGTATGGAATATTATATTATGTGATCAAAACCAGACAATCCTTGACAAGATCTTGCAAATGCATCTCAAAATTCTTTGAAAAGGGTTACAAATTTCTATTTTTCTTCATCGGTGCATTTGGCTCTCATATATAAAATTTTAAGATTGTCTTCAGAAACAATATTAACTAGGATAGTTTCTCCAACCTTGTATTTAGAATATGGGTTTCCTTGGTTGGAATACTTAGGAAAGACAATTATAAAGAACATGTTTTCCAAAGGAACTATCCCCTTAGGGTAAACGTTATACTTGAGATTAATTATACCAAGAGAATTTGGCATTGAATCCCCTTGCTCTGTTAAAAAGCAGCAAGTTTCATCATCATGATCAAAATCATGCCAAGCTTATTCATTATCAAGCACATAGGGGCGGTAAAGGGAAAACATTTAACGGTAAGGGGAAAACATTTAACACTTGATATTGTCTTTCAATGTAACATCCCCACTATAATTGCTAGTTTAATTAATGCATACTATAGATATAAATGTGGCTATGGCCAAGTGATATAATATGTGAAATGTATTTTCTTATTTTAATAAATATAATGTGATACCAATTATTGGGAATATAGATAGGGATGGGGCCTAAGCTATCCACAAGAGAGGTGAATTCCTAGGGAGTGTCTAAGAGGATCCCAAGGGGGGATATGGTTTGTGGGTATTATTTCAAACCCATATTTATGAATTTTATTATCATTTGGGGAAACCTTCAATTTTTTGTTTGAGTGTATGAAAGCCTTGTTATCGTGCAATCTGTAATTTCCCAAAGCCCAAGGAAAGTGAGGGATATTGGCGTAACAATGGGATATCATATCACTATCACCTCAATAGGAAATCCCCTTCTTTTAGGAGTAGGAAATAAACTACCCCAAGGGAGGCATCCTCGGTGTCCTAAAGGGATGGATAAGCTAAATATAAGGACAAGAAAAACCCCCCTCCCATGGGTAACCAAATTTAAGGGTGTCTAATTCTGAGAAATTGAGGCAAATATGTGTAATTTGTGTACCTACCCGGAACAAGAACAACAGAGCATATATATGGCAATTTCATGTATAAAAATGATAGAAAAGCCTCCAAAGACAATAGAAAATGAAATTATATGATGGATGAATCAAAATTATAGTTAGATGATGGTTTATAGCAGCCAAAATTAAATTGTAACAACCACAAGAATTAGTGCTCGGAATTGCTAGAAAAAGACAGTAAAATTTGAGCATATATCAAGTAGATTCCTTAGCAATTGTCACAAGCAAGTTCTGAGTAAGTTAGTTATGAGTTAGCTTAGTGTATGCAGATAATTTTCTGCAGTTAGATGGTTGTAGAAAACATTTATAACAAAAGAAATAAAGTTAGAGATCTAGGCTAAGTTAGTGTTAGACTTAGTTAGCATAGGCTTGGGAGAATAAGGTTTGAGTATTTGATCAATCTTCCAACAAAAGAGAAGTGAGAACTAGTGCCTTTTAGGGTTAATGGAGTCAATTATATCAGCATAATAACTTGGAGAAATAACAATGATTATACTTTTCTAGGAGATGAAAAGGTGGAAGCTTGAGGAGTAGCACCTTAAGTCCTCAAGTACCAAGCCCTTAAGAGAAGGTTCAACTAGGGTGTAGGAACTTCTAGGCCCTTGTGATTTCTCCTATCCTTGACTCTTGAAATATATTTAATTCAATAATAACTAGACAAAGCTTCTAAAGTGCTAGCACTTTAGGGCTCTAGAAGTTTGTCTAGACAAGATCTTCTTATGCAAGACTGGCAAAACAAAGAGCAAGAAAGAAGCACCTTATGTTTCTTACTCCCAGGGTTTTCAAGAAAGAAATTTCATAATCTTAAATATGAAAAAGTAAACATACCATAAACATTTATCATGAAATGAAAATTTCTTATTTACTTACTTCACCAAGAATAATCAAGCATAAAAACCCCTGATTTGCCAAAATTCCACCAAGAAATGATCCAAAATGCATCCAAACAAGTTTCCAAGCAAGTGTGCCTCAACATTTTAGCCAATTACCCCAAAAAGGGCGCCAATTTTAGTCCCCCTCTTGTGAGAGGTGAGTTATGATGAAAAAATGAAAATGCTTGCCATATTTATATGGAAAATCCTGGCCTAATTACCCAACAATTGTGTCTTTTCACAGTTTTGAGACTACTTCTCAGTTTGCTCATTAAAATAAAAAATAAATTCATTTTTTACAAAATGCCCCTCAAAAGGGTGACATCGTGCCTTTATAGGATGACATAGATCTCCTCAGGTGGGACGTTGGTCAAGGAAAACGTAGCGATAGGCCTCCCAAGGCCCTAAGTCAAGTTCGCACATGCTAAAATCTTATCTATTTCCTCCAAATATCAAACCCTATCCCTAGGTGACACCATGGGATACTAGGGCGATGTCTAAGGCCTCCAAGGGCTAACATACAGGTGGGAGGAGTTGGGAAATCTTCATCTAGGACTACCAGGTTGCCTCTAAAGGCAACAACCTCTCTCTTCATCGTGCAATTAGTCATCACCATCCTACCATAAACGTGGGGTCTATGCATCCATCCTCGCGCTCTAAGGCCCTCATCAAGGTCTGATCAAGTCAGCTCCTCATGAATACCTGTCCACCGAGTAAAGTCCTACAAAGACAAAAAAATATGCCCTCGAAGTGTCCATAAGTCATAGAATCATTCCAAGTAAGCCACATATAATAATAAAACAACCTGAATATGTGCATCAAACCCTCCTTTTCAAACTAAACAAAATCTCAAAGATGTTATACAATTTTTCAAATATAGGTGTGGGTGGGGTGTCAAGGCATCCTATTGGGCCAGTCAGTCCTCAAGTCAAGGGTGTTTTCCAGAAGAAACCCATATAAGTCATGTAAAGAAGATGAAGTGGATGGGGGTAAGACTTTTGGGCATAGGCTTCGTGATGTACACCTGTTCGTAGTGTCTCATTTATGGGTGCCTTTGTAGAGGGTTTGTTTCCATTCATCCGTGATGCAACATTTTTCCAAGCCCATTCATTTCCATTAATTAATTAATGTCCAGAACAATTGGGTACTTCAAATGGGTAACATAAAACTTGGGATGCAATACCACAATGTCACTTGAAGAGAGAGGTACACAGAGTTCCATAGGGGTAAAGTATATATTGTAATGCACTTGTGTATATCCCTCAACAAGTGGGACATCTATATATGTTTTTCTTCTGCATGTCTTATGGTTTTAAGAGATAACGCTTCATTGTTTCTCAAGACCTCTTGGGAAAGAATCTGGAAGGTTTATGATTTTGGATTTTCTCTTTTTCCATCTACATTCCCTCTAGGCCTTCAAGCCCTTCTTCCCATGTAACAAGGTACAATCTCTTCTTAGGTCAGTGCACCCGGACATCCCAAAAGGCGAGGAAATGGAATGGAAAGAGCATGGAAGGTGATAAGATTGATCGAGAATGGATGATGACTTTTCAAGGAATCCCCAGTAGCACCTCATCCCCAAGGGTGAACAACTTACTATGAATAAATGACACTCACCAAGGTTAAATAAGGCAAAGAGTATAATTTCCAAGAAAACGTTCTATAATAAAGAAAGAATTATTTGCAACATGTACAAATGCTTCATTTTTTTAGGGTGAAACTTACCACGATACTAGACTTATTACCTCATGAATAAAGACACATTTCCCTCGGGGGCCATGTCAGTGTGATGGATGTTTCTTTTTTGTTGGTGATGTATGATGGTGCATCAATGAATAGGAGGGGCCCTGCTGGGATATGCTAGTCAATCTGGCTCTCGACACTCCATGTCTACTACCTGTGGAACTCGATACATGATATCCATAGTTACCCCTAGTGTGAGGGGGTAACATCAGGCTCCTACTCAGGGAAATGTGTTCACCATAGAGCGCATGAGAACCTCATCATCTCTGGTATGGATTGTGCCTATACACTCAAGCAAATTGTTAGAGTATATAGGATGGCACTATCACGCCTTGTTCTTATGAAAATTATCAAAATTCAAAAGTAAATGTTGAAAATAAAATTCTACTCTAACATGTCAATGCAATCATGTAAGTATGACATATCAATGATGCAATATGGAAATAAAGGAACATGTAAATCATAAGCATGTATGAAAAATAATCTAAGCTAAATGCAAATTATACTACCACGATATGCAGTATGCAACATATATACAATGAGATGCAAGATGAAAATTCCTACCTTAATACCCAATCTATGTTAGAAATAAATGTTAGGTATAATCATATAGCGACTACAACCATGCTAACATTGTATCACAACACCTACCTTTGTGCTACATCATAAACCAAAGCAAGAATAAGTCAAGCACAAAAGGAACATGAATTAGAGTGTGTAGTATGTGATAGGTAATCATAAAATCTAACTCATGGAGGTGGGAGAGAGGGACAAAATATTTCCAAGAGGTATCACCACAACCCTGCTCCTACTTCCTAAGACAAGGCCAAGAAAATTAGACGAAGGCAGATCCTCATCCTCAACTACAAATTTGTCACTAAAAGGTAGAGGAGAAGGGATGAGAAGGAATCCACGGAAAGTTATATGGTTGTCTATGGGAATAGAGGGTGCAAGGCAAGGGATGAAACCCAACCTAGAGAAAAAAAAATGCTCCCAACCAAAGGATTGTTGATTTTGTCTGTGAAACTGAAAAAAGATTACAACAAACCAAAGGTTGACAATAACTCTATATGAAATTCAAGTGACCATAATGAGGGGAAACCTAGATCATATATGTATTAAAATTTCAATATGACCGCGGAGGAGGTTGGAAATTCTTGTCACAAAAACCATGGTCTATGAAAACCATGTCCTCAGCCTTATCAAAATTAGAGCACAACGCTTGTTGAAAATTCTCTTCGTAGAATAAATCCAAGTGCTCAAAAGAAAAAGTATCAAACTCCTCAAGGTATGACCAAAAATCATCATGAGCATACTGCATCAAGTCATCCCTGGGTGTTTGGAACAAATCTATAATTGTGTCATCTCCTTCTTTCCAAATGTCAGAATCAGTAGTAATCACACATGATAATTGCGAAGGCAACAATTGGAAATGACTTTTAATATCGTAAATGGTCTACCTTTTTTGATAACATAAACCCTTCAGGTTGTTCGATGTAGACTTCTTCTTCTAATCCTCCATTTAGAAAGACTGACTTTACATCAATCTGATAGACCTTGATTCTCTTTGAACAAGCATAGGCTAAGATCAATATGATTGCTTCCATCCTGGAAACTGGGGCAAATGTTTCCTCAAAATATATACCTTCAACTTGAGAGTATCCTTTGCATACCAATCTTGCTTTGTTCCTGGTAACTTGTTCGTCCTCGTTCAATTTGTTTTTGAAGACCCACTTTGTACCAATGACGTTCTTGTTATTCAGTCTTGGAACCAGTTCCCATGTGTCATTCTTCTCTATCTAATCTAATTCTTCATCCATAGCTTTGATCCAGTGTCCATCCTTGTTGGCTTATTCAAAATTGCTCAGCTCAATAGTAGATAGTATTGCTATGTGTTGTTGTTATGGTGATCAAATTCTTCTTCTGGTTTCAACTACTACATCTTTATTTCCAATGATCTATTTTGATGGATGATTTTTATGCACTCATATTCTAGATGTATTTGGAGATACTCGAATATCCTGTTGTTCTTGGTCTGCTTCTGGATACTCTTCTTCTTCATATGATTCTTCATCTACTTCTTAGTTTTTCAAATATTCTTCGTGATCCTGTTCCTTTGAAACTTTGCTACTTTATTTTATATTTTGTTCATCTATCTCATCAATCCTCACATTAATGCTTTCTACTATTCTCTTGATCCTTAGATTAAAGCATTTGTATGATTTCCTTTTGCTTGAGTACCCAACCAATATGCCTTTATCAACTCGAGAATAAAATTTTCCAATTCTTCCATCTTCTCTTTTGATGTAGCATTTGCTTCTGAAAAATCTAAAGTGATTCACATTTGTTGGTCTTCCTTTCCATATCTTGTATGGAGTCTTATCATTGTTACTTCTTTTCATCCATCTATTATGAATGTGAATTGTTGTATGCACTACTTGTACCCAAAATACATATGTCAACTTGGAATCCATTAACATGGTTTTGACCATTTCCTGTAATGTTCTATTCTTCCTTTCGAAAACTCCATTTTGCTGAGGTGTCACGTCTAGTGAGAATTTCTTCTTTATCCCATGCTCGTTGCAAAATTCCATGAAATCCTTTGATGTAAATTCTCCTGCAATGTTTGATCTCAAGAACTTGATTTTCAACTCTATCTCAGTTTCAACCATCTCTTTGTATATCGTGAAGTTTTCAAATGCCTCTGACTTCTTCTTGAGAAATAAAACTGTAGTCATCAACCATTAGCATGAAGTACAATTCACCTTTCAATCCCTTCGTTCTTGTGTGTCCAACTAGATCAGTATGTACAATATCCAGTGGTTTTGTTACAGAGTACTCATTTGATTTGAACTTGGTTTTGGTTTGTTTTCCCCGTAGACAATGCTTGCATAGAATATTTTTTGGCTTTGATATCTCAGACATTTCTCTTATTTCTTCCCTTTTGTTGACTTTGACAATATTATCAAAATTTATGTGACCCATTCTTCTGTGCCAAAACCAACTTTCATCGTCATTTTCTAAGAAACATCTTTACTTTCCAATTTCATTTAGAACATATATGTTGCATGGAGTTATTACAACTGTAGCCACCAACTTTCCTGATTCTTCTTTCCTTATCTCACACTTATTTGAGTCAAACAAAATTTTGTGTCCTTGATCACACATTTGACTTTCACTTAGCAAATTGTGTTCCATGTCTTTGACCAATAAAACATTTTATGTCGTGGCATCCTTACTTCCAAGTTTGACTATTCCTTTTCCAATAATTATGGTTGAGTTGTCATTCCCAAATGAAACTAATCCATATCTTTCTTTATTCAATGTTAGAAACCTATCTTTATCACCTGTCATATGTTTTGATCATCCAATGTCAACATACAATCCATGTTTCTTGTTTTGATCTTGTAGAGCAAGGTTGCATTCTTCAGTGTTGAATTGATCCTGCTTTATTATCCATATCCCTTTTGGTTCTTGCTTAGGACTAATGATATTCTTCTTTGGTTCCCTTGGAGGAATATTGAGTCTACAATCTTTAGCCATATGTCCAAAGTTGCATCACTTGTAGCATTATACCTCATCACTCAATGATTCAAATATGTTTTAGTTTCTATTTTGAGAGTCAGGAGATGTTCTTGGATAATTGTTTATTGTATGGCCTTCATAGTTGCTTATGTTATTGGTATTGGCTCTACAATTCACAACTTTGTGCCCAAAATTATTACATGAATAACATAAACCAAGGAAAATGGTTTGATACCTGGGAGTGGAAGATATTCTGAATGGTGTTTCTCATCTAAATCCTTCTTCTTCTTGAGGTCTTTCTATAGATGGTTTTTGTTGATATTGACTTCTGAATCTTATAGGTGGTGCAATGTCTCTATAATCTTGAGTCTTCATGTCTTCTTCTTTCTTAGAGGGACCTATGATGACTTCTGCATAGATTCTTGGTTTTTCTTCTTTCTCTATCATTTTGGAGCTTGAACCTTTCTTTGTCTGCATCTAATTGTATCCAAATCCATATCTATCATAGTAAGGTATTTGATTGTTAATGATATTATCCAATATCCTGGTGTTGTTTTGCTACATGTACTTCTTCTGAAGATTTTTTCTTAGAGTGACTATCTCTGCTTGTAAGCCTTCAATGATCTTGTCCTTTTCATCTAATTGTCCTCTAAGTGCTTCTTCAATTCTTCGACTTCTTTGGAGTCCTTTTCATCTAGATTTTTTATCACATGTTCGACTTCTTTGGAGTTGGAGTTCTGAGATCCTTGTTTCTTCTTTAGTTCTTCCTGGACTGACTTGTTTTCCCTTTTTCAATCCTTAGAGCTTATATGACATTGATCAATTCTTCTCTGTAATCAGCTTTTTCCTCTTTGCATTCTTCTTCGAAGACTTATTCGTTAGAGTCTTCTACTGCCATAAAGAGTACTCTCTTTGTATCACTATTGTTGTCTTCGTCTTCATTTGATGATGAATTGTCTTCCTTGGTGCAAAGACTTTTCTTGAAACAATTATTTTTGTTTCTTCTACTCTTTTGGATTTTCTTTTTCTTTTTAGAGTCATCTTCTTCATTATTTTCCTTATTCTTATAGGGACATTTAGAAGCAAAATGACCAACACCATCACAATTAAAACATTTGAATGGAATCATACCTTTTTATTTGTCGGTTCCTCTCTTCAAATTTCTTACAAAGTTTTCCACCTCTTAATATTCCTCTGAATCATCATTGCAACTACAATCTGACTTGGGATATTGTTTGTCTTTCTTCTTTGTCTTCTTGGATGCCTTAAATGTTGCTTCTTTTGTGGCTGGATTTTATTGCTCTATCCTCATCTCATTGGTAGTGAATATTCCATGTAACCCATCCATGGTCATTGTAGCTAGGTCCACTCTTTCTTCTAGAGTTGAAATCTTTGAATCAAATATCATTGGTAGAGATATTAATACCTTTTTAACAACAACCGGTTCCTAGATCTGTCTCCCAAACCTTTGATATTGTTTACTATTTAATCAACTCGTAGAAATTAAGCTATCATGTTTTCGTCTTCATTCATCTTCAATTGTTCGAACTTGGCTCTAAAAATATGAAGTTTATCTTCCTTAACTTTCTCATATCCTTCGTAGATACTTTTTAGTTTGTCCCACATTTATTTTGCGGAATCATAGTGCATAATATTGGTATGTATTGATTGATTCAAACCATTTTCAATAGCATTTATATCCCTTGAATCGTTTTCTTCAAGTTTCTTTCCATGTTTATCTGTCGAGGGAGTGGTTGGTGCTTTGTATCCATTTACTAATGATCACCAAACATCAAATCCTTGTGCTTGTATATACGTCTTCATTCTTCTGCTCTAGAAGACACAGTTCTCACCATCAATCTGTGGTACCCCAATCTTAGTGTAATCCATGATCTCCTTCCAGTGGTTAGACTTCTTCTTGAAGGACTTTCTTTGATACCAATTGTTGGATTACTGAGGGAGGGGGTGAATCAGTAATGAGCAATTTTATTACTTTTAACCAGATTAAATTCTTCAACAATATTCAACATTTTATCGTTATCATTCAATATATCATCAACAATATAATCATAAAAAACATCACATAACAATAGATACATAGGACACAAGAATTTCCATGGAAACCCAAATGGGATAAAACCACATAAGTTTTTTCTTATATATCAAAAGAATACATTCATTGGAAGCACCAACTTCTTGATTCTAGAGCTACAACTGGAAGGATGATCCAACCCCCTACTGTTAGGCTGCAACCTGAAGGAAGCTACAACTCCCTGAATTCTCTAGCTCCAACTAGAAGGAGGCTACAACCCCCTGAGTTCTCTGTCTCTAACCGGAAGGTGGATACAACTACCTATCATTTCCCCGTCATGTCGCCCTGAAATATAAGTGTAGACCAACTGTCACTACCACAATCACTTCCATTGTCACTACCATAATCACTTCCACTGTCACTGCCACTACCACTGTCACTATCATTGTCATTGTCACTACCACTGTCACATCAACATGTAACTTGTCAACCTGTCATTGTATCCAACCTATGCGGTTGTACCATACCATGCATCAATTGTGTACCAATATGTGAACTACAACATGCATCAATCATAAATCATAACATCAACCATGAATACAACCTGTACCATATACCATAACATCAATAATGTATAGACATGTACCATATCATCAATGAAGTATCTCAAAGAACCAATGCATGTCCCTCATGCATATGCCACCATAAAATAAGATCTCAAGGATATGAAATATAAAAACCATGTCATATACTGAACCAAGTATAAGAGTATTCCTCACTGACCCAAGCAACCAATATATACCATATCCAAATACCAAACCAACCATACCAAGTATGCCTCAAGCATAAACCATATCATGACAAAAAGCAACCATAAAAAAAATCTACAACCATACTAATACCTTTGTAGCTGACCTGAAACTCTAAGATGTTGACTTGCATACTTCCTTCAAACTTCAAGGACCTGGTACCAACATTTACTCAATCTTTCATGAGATTTTCACAGATCTGTGACTTTCTCCTCTACTACCCGCAGATATCCACACTTTTCTCCACTATAGCCCACATACATCTGCGCCCTTCTGACATGTAACCCGTGGATACCTTAAAAAATTGGGTTACTCATGTTTGTTGCAACTCCAAGACTTTCACCTTGGACCTTCCTCAAAATATTCTGTCACAACCTTAGCAAAAATATCATTAGTTCACAAGATTGATAATCAATTAATGAGTGACTCCTTGAGGTATATTTATACATGTGCTAGGTAACTCCTCTCTGTAAATTAAGGCTTCTAGAGTTTTCTTGTTTCAACAAATTTACCCTTTCATCAAGGATTTGTAACCAACTAGGGGCTTCTTGACCACTCTTCGAGGCTTACAAACTTCTCAGGGCCATATCTCCCTAACCGTGAGGAACTATGTGGCATTCCACATATCACTGGAAATGGCACGACAAGTACTATCCATTTATGATAGTCTCACTTACAATTATAATGTCATTCATGTCCATATTCCTTAATCAACTTCGGGTTCCTTAACCATATTCCTTAACCACACAATCGAGGCTTCTTCAAGGGTTGAGATCAATGACAACCAAACTATCAACATTGGTAAGATATTTCAAGACAATGAAAAATGGGAAAAGATTAATGAAATCCTACAACACAGATTTTGATGAGATTAACATGTTGTTGAAGATTGGTTATTCATGTCTGACAAAACAAATCTTTGAGGTTTTACCTGAAGTCCTCAATAGAGTGAAGCACGATCCTTTATACATGAGGTTTATCCAAAGTAGAATGACTTGAACAATCCTAAAACTCACCAGAACAAAACACTTGTACAATTTGCAGAAAAAAACTTGCTAAAATAAGTGATGTTTTTTATCCATCTATCGACACACACCCTCACACAGTTGCATTGTCATTGTGTCTCTTTCTCACGTTTTTTTGGAAAAAGAAAGAATGCTACAAAAATTAATTGAACAAACAAAAGGAAGCATGTTTTAGACTAGTCAGATTTGTTTAACAAAAATTCATTCGAGGTTTTACAATAGAGTGAATGGTCTCCTCTGTCAAAAAAAAAAGAAGGACACTTGCCTCCTCTTATTTTTCCTTGATAATTTTTTCTACTATGAGTATAAATAATTTTGAAGGGATCCCTTATCTCTAATTTTATAAATACTAGGTAAGATATATAAGCATAACGTAGTGTATGGCTTGACTATATCCATCTTCTGTAGAAAGTAAATATGGTGAGTAAACTGGTAGTGAAGACTTGACCGATGTAACTCTCTCATTTTTCATTAAGATAATTGAACATGTTGTGAAGTTCAATTGATCCTCTCAAATACCCAAATTTGATTGTATTTTCAATGAACATTGAAAGACTCACATGTATCAAAAATGCATAAAGTGGAAGTATGAACTAGCTACATAGAAGTTGCACAACAACCCTACACACACACACAAACAACCCAATGTTGTCCTTACCAGATGCAGATATGGTTACCTTCAATATTCTCCATAGACAGACTGAATCTGCATTAGAATAAGCTAGTACTAAACCAAAGCAACAATAATGAGATTATAAAAAGCAACAATAACGAGATTATAAAAAGCAACAATAACGAGATAGTTAAAATGGAAAAGAAGAACAAAATTAAAATGATAAGTTGTTTGATTTGAATGAGTTATGTTTATACTTTAGGCAAGATAAAGTTATTTGATAACAAAAAAAATATAAACCAGCAAAATGAGATTATAAAAATGGAAAAGAAGAACAAAATTAAAATGATAAGTTGTTTGATTGGAATGAATTTTGTTTACATTTTAGGCAAAAAAAAAGTTCTTTGATAACCAAAAAAATATAAATAACCACAACAATCCATATGTTTACATAATAAACATAATTACCCAATTATGATTCTGACTAGGGTGATATGAAGCCTCTCATGGAAACACAATCTCAAGCCAAGATCATACTACAAGCATATGAAGTCAAATGTAAATATGGTGTAGAGATGCAGTAGAATTGAAACTATTTAGTTGTATGATCTAGGGTACCCGAGACTGCAAATTTTACCATCGTTACCATAATAAATCCAATGATTCTACACAAAAGAATTTATTCTTTACTGAATGAACATAGTGCTTACCATATCCACAAGAAGGAAGCAAGCTGAAAATCGTTTTGCAGAATGTAAGGTGACCATCAAACAATTGGTATTCCCATAAATATTCAGTGAACAAGATTCATAAATAAAAAAATTCAATGGGAATTTGTTGTGCAAATCATTTTGATACCTGGAAAAGAGAGAAATGGATCAAGAAAGGGATAAGTTGAGGGCGATTGAAACAAAACAGCTCATTTGTTGGTTGCACAGTTGGATTTCCTTTAACTACATCATTCCTCTCTTCAATGTCTAAGGCCAACTCTATTATTATAACCTGTAGCTTTGTTCCAACCAACAAAATTATCTGCAGATTTTGGAAATTGAATGACAATAAACCCAAAGAACTCAATAAAAAAAAATCCAAGATTATTCACTCCCATCATCAATAATTCATTGTCATAATAGTCCAAGATTTTTGTGAACTTACAACTAAGGGAACTAAATACAACCAAAAGTATGAATACCACCCTACTCAGAGAAATACATCCAATCGAAAATAGCATATTAGCTTAAACAACATCGGAAACTCCTTTTACGAATATGTAGAATGAAGACATTAGAGGCAGAGATAGAGTGTTGAAGACTTACTATACACATTACGAAGCAACATGATTACAACAAAAGCCCACAAGGGAGGATGACAGATAATGCAGTGAAGGGTGCATGTTAGGTAAACATCAAGAGGAAGTTTTCAGAAAAACCAAGAGGATGACAAAGCAAAGTTATTTTTTGAAGACCAAACTTTTTGAGAGTAGAGAAATATTCACTAACCTGATTCCAACCATGCTTTTGAATTCATCATGTAATGATATCTTGATATATTTGTGAAAAATAAACTTTCTATTTGGAGATAAGTGAGCCTGTACAGTTCAAAGAGAGAAGTTTTAGCACGAATCAGATTTCTTACTTCAGTGATGTGGGGATCGATATAACCAAGATGAAATGGTAAAGGTGATTTGAAGGTATCAAGTCTTACAATTATGAATTCGTGGTGCAAGGTCAAGTAATCAGTTTTAGTTACTGACCGAAAGTGTCGAAAGAAGCATCATTGCAAATCAAACGAAATTTAATGTTGAACCAGAAATGGATATTTCACAGTTAACACGTGAAAGGTAAACTAAGATATATCCCTAAAAGATTTTCAAGTATGAATGACACACAATCCATTTAAGAATTGGTGTTCATCTCCATAAACTCATATGACTCCTTACAAATGAAGTTTGATGGGCTAATTTGAACCTTGCAGAATCTGCTAGAACCAAAAAGATAACAAATCGCTCAAAGCTCATACAATTTTCTAAATACCCTCAAAATGTTACCGTATCCCCAAATATTGATGATGTGGCTTTCTAATATTTGAATTTTTAACTTGATAACATTACCCATTCAACGTATAACACAACATATGCCAACTTTAATTTGCAGAGTTGTCAAATATGGCATAAGTTATTACTTTTCAACCTGAAAGTATCCAAATGTTGGAAGAAATACTCTCCTAGACCAACCTAGTTGGAAGAAGAACCAAAATAAATCACCATTCCAAAAATCGTAATCCAATGTTTGTTTTTCCTTTTTCCATGCTTTCCATTTCCTCATCTGGGAATTAGAAAGACTTGCAGATTTTAGTATTAACAGAGGATCGAAATGCATGTAGATATCAAAATAGTAAAATCGAATGAAATTTTTTAAATTGAATGATATTAGAGAAAATAGTTTAAGTCGTCCACTTACTTTCTCTCTTGCTAATCTGATAGTTAAGACAATATACAAGACATGGATAATTGCCAACATAACACAATCATACACATGATACTCAATATTGGCATCCACACACTATTAGAGAGAAACAATTAAGATGGGTAAGAATGCCACAAATTCTGGAAACAATCCAAGAGTATGCAGTTCC
The DNA here is from genome assembly GCA_009831015.1 of Picea engelmannii. NCBI lineage: Eukaryota > Viridiplantae > Streptophyta > Pinopsida > Pinales > Pinaceae > Picea > Picea engelmannii. The sequence continues at coordinate 62,531 of ML793326.1, read as the reverse complement.
AGTAGAATCCTTTGATCTAGGAACATTTCATTGGACTGCATTTCATAAGTTGCAATACCAGACATCAATACAATAGTTTGGTAATTTGATTGCGACTCGTAAGCTATAGGAATTGATTTAAAGGATTTTGTTGGTTGTTTAGAAAGAGCTCAATCTCTGGAACCATATGGAAACCATGCACATTTATTTTTTTGAAATCCTCAAAGATAGCATCCATATTCACCGAAATAACATTTCGAAAAGCATACTCTTAGGATATATTAACACCCATAGAGATTGAAAACCTCTCCAATGGAATTTAATAGATCTTGGATTTTCACATATAGATAGACACATGTGAGTGTTTAATAGACCTTGGATTTATATATACACATAAGTGTTTGTATTACTTTGAGTATTAACATCCACCATTTATAAACATTTAAGTAGTTATGTTGTAGTTGTGTTTTGTGATCACTTGGATCAATTTAATGATCAGGATAATTATAGTTGAACAAATTTTCCATCATTGATGAACATGTTACTTTTTAAAGGACTTTGAACCCTCTTGATAGAAACAAGAACACTAATACCCTACTTTCTCTAAGGCTTAACATGCCCCCTTGACATCACACATATATAATCTATAAATACACAAAATTATATATGCATACAAACAACACAGAACCTATAGAGCATCTAACTTCTTTCAACACCAACTTGTAATACCCTAGTTTTGAGTCCCCATATTAAATCATGTATTTTGTTTATTTGATGAAAGACCAAAGTGCCCAAACAATTAAAGAGGCCAGCGTGCCTAGGAAATGTAATGTTTTGATCATTATTAATAATAAAATGCATCGTTGGCTACTAGATGGACAAGGACAAGAGCTATAGGGGGATATGATTCCACGAGAGAGATGGCTTAAGGGACTAAGTCATTTTATCATATTTTATTTACCCATAATTTTTTTTATGGAGAGAAGTGGTTACATCTACTTCTGGGAAAAGGCCATGTAGTTCTTGAATTTCAAGTAAATATATAAACCCATATTTGGATTGTTTGGGGGTTCATTCATTGTTCACTTTTCACACTCTTCATTTTGTTCTCTCCATTCACACTTTCACTCATTCATTATTGCTCATTCATCCTTGATCTTGGTGTGGGAAAGGAAAAAAATGAATTGTTGGGAGAGAAGCCATTGTTGCCTGGCTATAGTGATTGTTGGTGTATTCCACCCATGAATTAATGCCTACATGCCTGAGATGCATTGGCAGGTACTAAATTTTATTCACAACTATGAGTCGTGAGAGTCCCATCATGGATATTCTTGAATAAATGCATTGGAGCGCTGGAAGGAGGTGGATAGCCTGAGGGACTACATGAAAGAGAAGGGGGTCCATTATCGTGGGTTGTGCAGGATGGGGAGAAGAGAGATGGTGTAGTTTGGATTGTTGTGTGTTGAGGAACCTGTGAGAGCCTGAGTGTTGATTGGTTTGGGAAGTTGAGTGACACTCTGGAACTATCCTTGTGGATTCATATCCCTAGATCAGGGGTGACATTGTTGTTGAGACTTAGAAAAACAATGTCTATGGTTGGGTGGAACGTCCTTGGTCTGCAGCCAGTTGGTGAATCATTTTGTTAAAGAAAAGTGCTCTCTTTCATGTGTTTCTTTGCTTATATATTTGTTTTCGTTGTGTATTAATTATTGTCTCTGAGATTTGTATGTTATAATATGCATGCTTGTTGGTTATTGTTGTGCATGGAATTATATTCATTTCTTTTATGTTGTAGCATGATTATTGATTAATTCATGTGATTTTATCATGTATCTTTCATGCTTCTCTATAAATGAAATGTTATCAGAATTTGAAATCAGTTTAGAAGTGAGTTTTTGGAGTAGTGTGAATGGTCTATGGGTGGCTAGGTATGTTACAGATTGTTATCAGAGCTTCTAGTTGAAACAACGAACTGGTATGGGCTGGAACGAGTGCGAATTAGACAAATTCGCTATTGGAGATTTCAAATTGTGTGAATTCGGGGAAAAATAGAAAGATTAGAGAGAAAGATCCCCAAATTCGTGGGAAAATTCAAGTTTGAAATAATTTGGAATTATCTGAGAAGTTAATGGATTCGATCTGCAGAGTTGCAAAGCCAAATTCGACTTGGAAGGTTGAAAATTTCATATTTTAATGGTCGTTGTAGCGCGAGGAAGATTTCAGCAAATCGACGACCGAGATCGCGTTCGATCCTCAGATCAACATCGCAAATTTGTTCTTGAAAATTTTTAAATCATAATGTTTTCAAAGTTTAACAAAGTTACCATATCAATGACTGAGTTTCATTTCGGCGGTTGGGAAAATAAGGTAGATCGAGGACCCATATTCACCTGGGTTTTGGCCAAAAAATGCTAAGTGTTGAAATTCGCCAAGAGAAATTTTTGATCATTGATGGTCGATTGTCGGGGATCGAAAATTTTTGGCGAAGTGTTGAAGTTTTCTAGGAGAAATATCTGATCACCGAAGATCGATGGTTGGGGATGGACAAGATTTGGAGAAGTGTTGAAGTTCGCCAAGAGAAACCTCCGATCGTCGAAGGTCGAGGGTCAGGGATAGACAAGTTTTGGCGAAGTGT
>ML793326.1:8207-29281 GCA_009831015.1 Picea engelmannii | reverse complement strand
AATAAGAGAACGACGCCATTTCTATCACTGGCCAAGCCTTCAAACGCCAAAGAAACTCACAGAGCACTCTCTCCCGTAGAATAAGAGAACGACGCCATTTCTATCACTTTATATTATATATACAAAATAATTGAGCGTATACCCAAGGGTTCGGGCACGCATGGGTTCCACGTGCTCGTCACGGCCTCTGCACCTACCTTGACTTATCCCCGACTCTGTATCGGGGTTCTCTCCGATGGCGCAGATCTCCGACTCCTGGACACGTGTCCTCCAAAATGAACGGTTCAGATCTTGTTGGGAAATCGCGCATCACGATTCCGTGTGACAAGATCTTTGTGTGCTCGAAAACTCTGATTCCTCAATTTCCGATGGGCTCTTTTCTCTTTATGCGCTGGCCCTCTTGAGCTTAACTCTTGTCACATATGACCACGCCTCCGCGACCGTGGCCTTAACCCATCGGGGCTACGGGGTTTGTGATGACCCAATGCATACACCCTGTAGCCCCGACGGGTTAAGGCCATGGTTGCGGAGGCGTGGTCATATGCGACAGGAGTTAAGCTAAGGAGGGCCAGCGCATAAAGAGAAAAGAGCCCATCGAAAATCGGGGAATCAGAGTTTTCGAGCACACAGAGATCTTGTCACACGGAATCGCGATGCGCGATTTCCCGACAAGATCTGAACCGTTCATTTTGGAGGACACATGTCCAGGAGTCGGAGATCTGCGCCATTGGAGAGAACCCCGATACAAAGTCGGGGATAAGTCACGGTAGGTGCAGAGGCCGTGACGAGCACGTGGAACGCATGCGTGCCCGAACCCTTTGGTATACGCTCAATTATTTTGTATATATAATATAAAGTGATAGAAATGGCGTCGTTCTCTTATTCTACGGGAGAGAGTGCTCTGTGAGTTTCTTTGGCGTTTGAAGGCTTGGCCAGTGATAGAAATGGCGTCGTTCTCTTATTCTACAGGAGAGAGTGCTCTGTGAGTTTCTTTGGTGTTTGAAGGCTTGGCCAGTAATAGAAATGGCGTTGTAAATGTGAAAGCGAGGCTCATCAAAAAGCTTTGCCATCATTTATTTATTAGGTATGAAAGGGATTGAGTTAAATTTTGGTTTGACTAGAAGATTTCACTACAACATTTCGGATGGGTGCAAACAGAGGGCCTTTTGGATCCCAGATCTGAAAATAACAATGTAGATGCTGGTGCAAAGGTGGAGTTCCCCTTTGGGTTGGCCCAGGATCTGTGCACTAGAGACCCTGTCTCAATCAATAACCCAACTTTCTATAACCATTGAGAGGGATAGCCATGGATCCCGAGGAGATAAAACATTAACTCATGACGAAGGACAGAGGACGCAGGGTGGTTGGAGGAGTAACTGCTTGAGTCGGTCGGGAGGAATAAGGGACAGAAAGAGGGGGATGTGCGCACCATTCGGCGGGGATGGATGCTGCGGAATGTATTTGCTGAGCCGACTGTATTGGCGGTGATGATGGTATTTTTCCGTGAGTAGAGAGCCTCTGGATGGTGATGTTTTTCCATGAGAAGAGAGCCTCTGGACAGTGGTGTGTTGCTGTGAGCAGCGAGTTTCTGTGCACTGCTGTATTTTGTGGACTTTTGGACTTACTGTGAGCACAGAGTTTTGAGGCTGTGGATTTTGATCAGGGGAGGCACTGAGTTGCTAGAGGTTTTGGGCACAGAGGGCCAGGATATCTGTAGATATCCTGGAGCTAGGTAGTTTTCCTAGTTGGCAGGGAGGACAATAGTTTTGGGCAGTTATTTTCCTGTTTGTGGCAGGGTTGATCTGTGTAGCAGGGAGCAGAAAGGCAACAGCAAGGCAAAGAGGGAACATAAATTAGCATCAGATCCAGGTACTTGTTAAGTTATGTAATTATTTCTTTCTGTCATGATATCAGTATTTAGTGATAAATCTAAGTTGCTGTTATGAGAATCACTATTATGTTAAGAAGTTATTGTTTCAGTTTACGAAATAGAAATGTTTATGAATCTTAATGATGTATAGAAGTATATGGGCATTACACATTCATACACATAGGCTATAGAAGCTGAGAAATGGTTTCCATGAAATCAGATCTAGGGATGATTGTTACTTGGGGACTTGTTGTTACTCTTAGTTTAATCCTTTCTAGTATTGACCTTATATTGGGATGGAGCATGGGATGGATGCCTTTAGGACATATTGAAGTTAATTATCAATCATATATGGAAGCCTGAAGAGAAGGAATAAGAAACATAATTATTCCTACCTTCAAGTTTGTTCCCGAAACCAACCAATATACAATCAATTTATGGTATTCAGAGGTATCAAAATGAGTGTAAACAAAATTTTTGAAGATAAACCCCGACTCCCAAGAGAGAATCATCATATTAGCAGTATCAACAGGTCATCATTTGTAGAATTGGTTTCAACATTTTTAGATTTCCGATAGCTTGACAGAGTGGCTAACATGCCTTCCATCTACAGGAAATTTCCAGCCTTGCATTATGAGCTCTTTCCAGTTGGTGTTTCATATATTTCCCTTCATCCTAGGAAACACAAGTTCAGTGAATGTCCCTTAGATCATTAGACATATGAGAGAGGTAAAGTTGTGTAAGAGATTTCTATTTTTAAGTAGTGATCTTACATGGAATTCATGCACATAAGGATTTGAAGTTTGATTTCCTCTTATTCTTTCCTCAGTCGACTCCCTTACCTTTTATACTCCATATTCATCTACCCATCCATCATCATTCACTTCCCTCACAATGGCAAACTCTGAGGTTTTGAGGCAAAACATCCCTTTTCCACTCAAATTTCTTAGAACCTATAAAACTATGTCGAGTTTACAAACTATCCTACTATGCACATAAAGAATCTCATTCAAGAATGACAACAACTACATATTGGTAGTCTGATTTCATTAGATTGCATGACCATACCTTGTTCTCTATCTTACCTTTCTAAAAAGAAAAAGAAAAATAGTAATGAAGAAAGAAAATAGAAAAAATGTAAAGAATAATTGTATGTAAAAGAAAAGTAAATGAGAGTTTTGAAAATAAAGAAGGAACTCATTGACAATGAAGACAAGATGTTATCAACATGCAAGGATTGAAAGTTATGTACCATAGCCAGACATTACTTCATATGCATCCTTGTTGCATGAAGACATGCAAGACCTTGAGTGTGGGGGTATGTTGGGCCTCAATTTTGACAGGCTTTCAAGGATTCTTTCGCTTAACATTCCATGATTATTTTATACATTTGCACCTTCACTACCCTATATTATCCTATTTCATCTATTATCATCCATTTTTACTTATGTGAACTTCATTAGGCACAAAAATGTTAATATGGATGAATTCTCATGTTTTGATGATTGCTTTGATTAGATTTTGTGATGTCCTAGCTTACCCCTAAAAGTTGTAGTAGTTTTTGGTCATTTCTAGTTACTACCAGGATTGCAATCTATCTGACTACTAGAATTGTAGGCTTTGACTACCGGTAATAATGTAGCAACCTGTTTCTAGAAGTAGTTTTTCCACGACATTTCCAAATAGATAAAGACAAATTTGGGAAATTGAAGACATGGGTTTTGTGTAAAGCACGACAATTTGAGCAAGAATCAAGTAGATTTCTCAGAGATTGTAAAACCAGGAAGATATGGGAGGATATTCAAGATGGATTTTCCCAGAAATCTTGTGGTGCCTTGAATTCCTGTAGCGCCAAAATGTTCGGGATGGTTGCACCTCTTGTGGACGAATTTGGGAATATGAATTTTGTCCAGGATCATATTGCTATGATTCTATGTTATTTAAATGTATCCAACAACCATTAGTTAACCTCCACTGCCTTAATCAATTTTGTCTTGGTTGTAGATCCATGCATTTGGGATCTGGTCTCATTTTGTTGTAACCACTTTCCTTCTATGGGATGCAAGCTATATGTATAAATGTAAGGACGATCACTGTAATTGGGGGGGATTTTGGAATAAATAACTTGTTGTAGATTAAGATTTCTCCATGGTAGTAATTGTTGGAAGTGTATTCCAAGGGAGGCAGGGCTCCCTCCCTCTGGTATATGTTGCCCAATGGTTTCTTTTTGTTGTGTGAGTTTATTTGTCTTTTTGAGCTATAGTTTTATTTATGTTGTGTGGCTTGAAACTAGTTTTTTTTGGAACAAGATTCTCATGCTTAATTGTCTGTTAGTGTGAATGGTGATCCTCTAAACAAGGAGTTGTGAATGGTGATCCTCTAAACAAGGAGTTGTCAGAGCTGCAATATATGCACATACTTGTTACTAATTCTTCATTAGTGGGAAAATGCTCATGATATAAATCTTTCCTTCCTTTATTAGTTTCTCATTTTGATTGTTTATACTTTTTAATTGAGGGTTCTCAATCTAACTGATAGAGTGAATCCTATAGAGTACTGTTGAATATAAAGATCTGTATTCATTGTTAGATGAGAAATCAGTTCTGAGAGTTTTTCTTTGTAGTTCATTAGAGAATGGTGTGTTAGACACTTTGAGATCAACTCTGCATATATTGTGCCTATCACTCACAAGTTTACCGACCCAGATTCATGATAAAATGTAACATAATTATTATCATATAATTTGACTCACATCATGACTATGTATATGCTATGAAAGATGTGGTGTCTACACTCTTTTGGGTGATGCATTTCCCTCATAATGAAATCATTGTCACTATTGATCGACTTTCATCTGATAATTACCATCCTAATTCGATTTTGGATCAGGTTACCCATTGGTATGTTCCTATTGGTTGAGTAGACTCTTCTCCACCATAGGTGAATTATGAGGCGTCATATCCTCGGTGTTCAATTGCTTCCGAGAAGGATCCTTTAAAATCATGATTTCCTTCTTGAGATAAGTTCTAGACTATTGATCATGTGATTTATCCAATGGGGGCATGAGAGCCCTTTCTTTCCCCTACTAGTCCGAGTGATCTCGAGTTTCCTCTTGAGTATGATATTACTATTTGTGAGACCTCAAGCCATGGTATTTGTAAGTCAACGAGTCCCAATTTAGATGATTTTTTGGATGTTTAATTTCATTAAGATGCAGCTATCCTTGAAGCCATGATTTCAAATGGTAGACCTTGGGAATATATGCATTGCATATTGTTATTTCTTCCCAAACTAGAAACTTTACAGGTTGAATACCAAATAAACCCTTGGCTTGAGCCTAGCAATAAACTATACTTGAAGAAGTACTATGCATAAGTTGCAAGGATATGCGATGCTTTGTACCATATTGTACTTTTAGGGATTGTTATTTTAAATTTTTTTATTCCATAGTACATGTGGTTATCAAAGGTTTATATATTGGATTTATTAACTTTTGGATGAGTGTTGTTGGTCATATGTACAGGAATTTGGAAATTTTTTTCTTTGGAACCTTTTTGTCATGTAGATATGTTCTGACATGTGATGATATTGAAACTAGCATATAGATTATATTTTCCCTCCATGTATTTTTGCATTATCTATTTATTGGTTTATTTTTCCTTAGGATCAACCCCACTGAGTTTCATTGTAATTCACTTGCTAGAGTCTACTATTCATGGGTTCCCTAGTTAGAACCTTGTTCGCATTTTGATGCCCATGTTGAAGTAATTTCATAGGCTTGGGATCCCTATTTAGTCTCACCATGACTTTATATTGAAGCCTCATAACTTCTTATCATTCATATTCTTCCTAATATGCAATGGGGATCCCCATTTATGTATTAAGTTGTAATATTGCATTGCATTCCGCCTCTTGCGCTTTTGAGCCTAATTTCGACTTCATCTTGTTGTCATATAGGTTGTTGCTTATGCATTCTCTTCAATTTCCTTCCTTTTCATTCGTTTCCTTTTCTATTTGACACTTGCATCCCTAGAGGAAACTTTCCCTCGAGTGTCCATATCCTACATGCTTTCCTTGCATTAAGCATAGGTATCTTCCCTACATTTGGAACTAGTTTTCTTATCCACGACACTCGTTTCTTCCACTGTATTAGAACATTCTTTTACTCTTTTTTAGGATTTCTAATATGAAAAAGGAAAACAAATAAAATATAAAAAAAAGGATGAGAAATAGTCAAGTTCTTAGTTATGTTTGGCAACAATCACACCACCTTTGAACAAGACACTAAATTTTGATTCTTCGTCGCAACAAATTGGTTTTTAGTATGGCCTTAGGAAACTGAACCATGATCTTTGAGTCTTTACTCCTTTTACTGGTTATCCTTCCAATCACTATGGATATTGTGTTGATGCCTTCTATGTCATAGACTTATGTCATTGTTCATTCTTGAGTCTATGTTTCCCAAGTCACTTTTTGTGTTGTGCACTTGTTTAAGAGAAGTTTCATCATGTGTCGGTCACTCCTCAAAATTGTTGACTTTTCATGTCAGCCTTCTCGTATGTCAAGTACTTCTCAGAATCAAGAAGCACCTTTTTCTTTTACTCATGCAAGTCTGGAAGGTCCCCATTGACTTATTTCTAGCAGGTCAACTCTTATCGACTTCGACACATCGCTATGAGAGTTTGAACTACAATAGCACCATGGGCCTATTTGCATCATTGATAGGTTATCTTGTGATCAGCAGATGAAATTATATCATTGGTCATTGATTGAGTAGATTCCCATGTGTTTGACATCAAGACCTTATTCATACTTTGGGATTCGTGCAATACCTTGGGTTCCATTTTCTTCATTCATGGAATCCCTTGTCTCTATCAGTGGTTTTCATTATTGGTAATTTCTCATAGGGTATCTTCTCTGTGCTATTCCATATTGTGCATGTGAGATATGTACTAGGTTATGTGTTTGTTCAATCTTTCATCTGTTTCCTTCCAAATATTTGGCCTTCTGTTGTTCCTCATGTTAGATGATGGGGGATGCCCTAATTCCCTCCTAGCGTATCTCTTCCCATCAACTTCGAATCATTTTATCTGGGATCAAGATCTAGGGTCTTTATTAGTACCTTGGGTATTGTAGTCATCAGTGTAGGTTTCCTCACTATTGACAGTGGGAATACATCAATGTCCCCTTATCAATAGATTCTACAAGTGTCTGACTTCAACTCATTCATTCACTTTTTTTAGAATGTACTAGGTACCTTGATGCCCATTATCATTATGGGTGGGTTGCCTCACTTTTGTTAACAATATAAATCAATGGTTGGTAATCAAACAGTGTCTCAGTATGTTTGACTTCAACACATCTATTCGCAAAGTGTAGACTCGTACCATCGACAATTTTGATTTGAAGACCTTGGGTCTATAGTTGTCAGACAATTGGCTTAGGTTGATGGACAGTTGCTATGGATTGTTGGTATTCATTGATATCAACAATTGGAGAGTAATATTGTAGATTGATGTCAACCCTTAGTGATTGATATCAACCCTTGGAAAAAGTCCGATAGTGAATTCCAGTAGCACAAAGGCTTGGGTAATGGACCCAAGGTTGTTTCATGTATAATGGTATGAGTTTGAATATATTTGAAGGTAATACTATTATAGATGGTTAGTACATGTCATTCCATTTTTGTTGGTATGTGTATTGTCACATAACTCCTCATGGTTAGAGAGTTATGGCCATGAGAAGTTAAAGAACCCAGGTTTCGATAATGGACCCAAGTTTGTTTGATGGATAATGGTATGAGTTTTGATATATTTTCAAGTAATAATATTCTATATGGATAGTACATGTCATGCAATTTCTAGTGGTATGGGGAACACCACATAAATCCTCATGGTTAGAGATTTATGGTCATGTGAAGTTAAAGAACTCTCATGATTCATCTAGAAGCCCAAAAGGTCAAAGTAGTCAAAGTGGTTTAAGAGATTTTTATAAGGTTAATAATAAAGTGAAGTGATGAGTGTACTATAATTTAAAGTGAATACAAAAGAAATTATTTAAATAATAAAGTTAATGGATAAATTACTAAGTTGACAAGTGGTTAGAAGTGGGTTAGCCCTAAAATAAGGAAAGTGGTTTAAGATGGTTAGAAGGTAACCCCTTGAGATAAAGTGAAGTGATGAGTGTATTATAAGTCAAAGTGGATACAAAATAAATTATTTAAATAATAAAGTTAATGGATAAATTACTAATTGGACAAGTGGTTAAAGTTGGTTAACCCTAAAATAAGGAAAGTGGGTTAAGATAGTTAAAAGATAACCCCTTGAGGAAGCTACATGAAAGTATAAATAAGAGGCAAAGCTCTCTCATTTTAATCGCACTTGATCATATTGAATATCTATAGGTGAATGAGGTAACCAAAGGATATCTAAGCTGAATTTAAGAGAGAAGGTGAAATAAATCAGGCCGAAATTCAAGGGATGATAAATTCTTTTGATGATGCTTTCTAAGGTATGTTATATACAGGTCATATTACCATTTTTGCAATAATTTTTTTTTTCTAGAATGATTCAGATCATGAAATTGATAGGCCATTGAGAAAACATATCCTAGTAGCTATGGTACAAATTTCATCTTGTGGGTCGTTGTATTTTTGGAGTTACACTCCGCGGAAAATAGAGTTTGTGGCTAGTCCTGAAACTAGTCTAAAACAAGTGTTTCGGGTTAAAACGTCATAACTTCTTCTTAACATATCAAAATTTAGTAAGAAAAAATGTGTTGGTTAGAGTACAATCTTTAGTATTCTGTGTAAAAGTTTAAGATCCATACAACAAATATTCTGTGTAGGGCACACTCTACAAGTTCGCTCTCTAGAATAAGCCAGAATTCAACAAGGTATGCCATTTTTTCTACAACTCCTTTTATGAGAGGTTCCAAGTAGTGACACCTGGAGGAATTGTATAAAACACACTGAAGAACATTTTGTACTATTTTCAAATCTTTATTTATTACAGGTACATAGTTATGATTATTTCAAGTTAGGGTTGTTGACTAATCCAAAACTAGTCATGTGAGACTAAAGTAAAGTTTGATAAAAATGCTGGTCTCTTGTAGTTAAAGTTAAGGAAGGTTTGCATGTATGTGATCATATACACCAGATCTATTGCAGAGTTACAAATAAGATTTGGATGATGAAATTGATGAGGGCTTTTGGTTGAGGTACATGTTGGGTACATGGTTGAGACAAGTAGTTGATGAGTTGACACATACATGAGGTGTATAGTTGATGATGTTGGTACATCTTGATGAGTCGTAGTTGATGAGTAGTTGATACATGATTGGTACACACTTTGTACATTGTTGGAGACACTTGTTAGTAGTATTGTTGACACATGGTTTATGGATGATGTAGCATACTTGTATTGGTATATTATTAGAATCACATATTGATCTTGGTGATGATTATGAGATGTTGTGTTACACTTGGTTGATGCACATTTTTGAGAGTTGTCTTGCTGATTGATATTGGTGAGTAGATTTGATTTGGTTGATAAGATTGATGAGATAGGTTGTTGTGATAGGTTGTTGTGACAGGTTATTTGTGTAGGTTTGGTGCATGGTTGATGCACTTGTTCATGGTACATGTTGTTTGGTACAGATTAGTGCATGGTTGATTCACTTGTTTATGGTACAGGTTGATTACATGTTGATGTATATGTTGATGCATGGTTTAGGTTATTGGTACATGTTGTTTGGTGCAGGTTGATTGGTACAGGTTTACAACAGTATATCTCACAATGATTGTGTGACAGTGGTTCCATAATTCTACTTATACATTAGGGAGGTTGGACGGGGAAATGATAGGTGGTTGTATACACTTTCATGTTGTAGCTGAAGAACATAGGGGGTTGTAGCCTCTTTCTAGTTGTAGCTAGAGAATTGGGGAGTTGGAGATTCCCTCAGGTTGTAGCCTAAGAAATTAGGGGGTTGGAGCCTCATTCCAGTTGCAGATGGAAAACAAAGGAAGTCGGTGCTTCCAATGAATGTAATTCTTAAAGACATATAATAAAAAACATTATGTGGTTTTCTCCCGCTTTGGGTTTCCACGTAAAAACACGGTTGTACTGTGTATGTGTATGATTGCTCATTTTTTCATTGTTTATTTACTCTACAGCTATTGGATGATAATTATACATTGATATAACACTTGCATATTGTGGTTAAAAAGGATTGAATTTCTCTATTACTGATTCACCCCCTCTCAGTAATCCAACAATTGGAATCAGAGCGGGTTCCTTCAGGAAACAGTTTAACCACTGGAATGAGATCATAGATTATTCTGAGAATGGAGTACCAATGTTTAATGGTCAGAATGGTTTAAAGTATGACATGTGGAGCATAAGGACGAAAGTATTTTTACAGGCACAAGGACATTGTATTTGGCTATCAGTTTTTGCAGGATATGATAGTTCAAAAAGGGCAAAGACTGCAACCAAGAAGGAATTGAAGAAGAATAACAAAATAACAATGGATTTCATCTGGGAAGGATTACCTAATCCGGTAAGAGAAAATATTGGTAAATGTTCATCAGCCAAAGAACTTTGGGATAAGTTACATAATGCATATTCTTCACCCATAACAGAATCAGAAAATGCCAAAGAATATGCAGGTACAGAATAAGAATAAAGATGCTCATCATGTCAGACATATTCAAAAGAGGAAGAGTATGAAGAAACATAAGTTGTATACAAAGGACAATTGATTAGTGCAATTGAATATCCAAAGAAAGAAAAAGAAGAAAACAATTCATCCAAGAAAGAATTGATGAAGCAAAATGAAAGTGTTCAAGGTTTCAAAAAAGCTCAGTAGGTCATCAAGAATTTAAGAACTTAGCTAGAAGAGGCCAGAAGAATTGAAGAAAATATAGAATATCAAAAGCAATGTTTAGAAGCCAACATAACAACACAAAAAGAAGAAGCGGAAAAGAGAGAAAAGATACTGACGGATCATCTCAAGGAAAGAACCGATGACTTAAACCAACTCGAGGAAGAGTTTGGTCAAGAAGAAAGAAGACTCGAAGAAGAAATAATTACATTGAAAATCCAACTTGAAGAAGCAAAGAGAACATAAGAGGTCATGAAGTCTCAGATAATGAAGAAAGAAGAAGAGGTTGAGAAACTTGAAGAAGAAGTTGTCACACTAAGAGTCAAATTCGTCAAACTCAACAGGAATGTTGATGAATTTACCAATGAAGATGATGATGAATACACATCAGAGCATGAATTGTTCTAATCCATCCGACTTAGAGACTCCTGAGTAATATGAATATTAGATAGTGGGATTCTATGCGATAGCTGTGACATACCAAAGAACCATCCTTCGAGCAGCTTGCAGAGTTTGAGAAGATAGATCCAGAGTAGTCAGTTAGCAGAAGTACAATTTGATGGATTAATCAAGACTTCATGATAGTATAGTGATAAATGGGTCAGCATTATGGACAATTGCGCAAGTATATTCTTGGAAAGTATGGACGAGAGCATGGATTCATAGATTGGTTCAAAGAGTGGTTCATAGACAAAGGAACATTATCATAGTGGATGATAATTACACAAGAAATGGCTCGAACAATGCTAATGGATTCCAAATTGACAGATATTTTTGGACACATGCAGTGCATACAATAGTTCACATTCAAAACAGAGTAATGCTCAGAAACAACAATGACAAAACTCCCTACAAACTATGGAAATGAAACACAAACAACAAATTCTACTTCAAGGTAACTCAAGATAGTATTTTATTAATTGAAGTTTATGTTGATGATATTATTGTTGGAAGTACTGATGACAAGTTAAGCCAGAAATTTGCAAAGGACATGGATAATGAATTTGAAATGTCATTACTTGGAGAACTATCCTTCTTTTTGGGTCTTCAGATACATCAAAGTAACCAAGGAATTTTTATTTCTCAAACCAAGTATATCAAAGAAATTCGAAAGAGGTTTGGAATGGAAAATTGCAAACCAATTATCACTCCCATGCAAACTAGTTGCAATTTGAGAAAAGATGATGATTCAAGTCTACATATCAGAGGAAATACAGGTCAATGATTGGTAGCCTACTATATGTGACAACATCCAAACCAAATGTAATGCAGACAGTTGGACAGGTGGCACGATTTCAAGAAACACCAAAGGAATCACATGTATTAATAGTAAATAGGATTTCCAGATATCTCAAAGGAACATAAGAGTTTGGATTATGATATCCAAAAGAAAAGGATCTATCAATTATTTCCTACACAGATGCAGATTGGGAAGGTTGCATTGATGATCGACGAAGCACCAGTGGAGCAACGTTTTACATGGGTGAGTGTTTAGTATCATGGTTAAGCAAGAAACAATCATTGATATCTTTATCTACAACCAATGAAGATTATATTGCAGAAACAACATGTTGTACACAGGTTCTATGGATGAAACAAACTCTGACAGATATACAGGTTGAGTATGATGAGCCCATTCCAATCTATTGTGATAATACAAACACCATTAGTATCTCAACGAACCCGGTTGTACAATCCAAGACGAAGCACATTCCAATCAAGTATCAATTTCTATGGGAACATGTTGTAGAGAAGAACATCAGAGTTGAATATGTGGGCACAAAAGAACAAGTGGCAGACATATTTACAAAACCGCTTCCACGGGAAGCCTTTGAGAATATTTTCCAGAGACTAGGAGTAATTTCTACTCCAAAATGAATACTTTTGAACGCTTATCTTATATGTCTTAGATGTACATGAGGAATCACCATAAATATGAAAACTCAGGTTGGGAGATCAGTTTTAGGAAGAGTTTTGTTAGGGGGAGCATCCCTAGATGGAAAGCTACCTTTTCCATTGATGACAAAGGAGGAGAGATTTAAAATTGCTTGGCAAATTACTTGACAAATTGTGGTCCAACGCCATGCAATAGGTCATGTGCATCTCTTGAAGCATCTATATGAGTCTATACTTATTACAAATTATTACTATGATTGCAAACGTACTGCTCATAATGCAATGCTCATAATGCGAGCAAACGTACAAATTACAATGCAAGAAAACGTTCAAATTACATTTTCAAATGCAAGAAAACGTTCAAATGCAAGAAGGCGTTCAAATTATTACTATGATTGCAAACGTACTGCTCATAATGAAATGCTCATAATGCGAGCAAACGTACAAATTACAATGCAAGAAAACGTTCAACTTACATTTTAAAATGCAAGAAAACTTTCAAATTACATTTTCAAATGCAAGTAAAAATTTAAAATTGCTTGGCAAAATTGATGAAAAAATTTAAAATTGCTTGGCAAATTGTGGTCCAACGCCATGCAATAGGTCATGTGCATCTCATGAAGCATCTATATGAGTATATACTTGTTACAAATTATTACTATGATTGCAAACATACTGCTCATAATGCGAGCAAACGTACAAATTACAATGCAAGAAAACGTTGGGAGATCAGTTTCAGGAACAGTTTTGTTAGGGGGAGCATCCCTAGATGGAAAGCTACCTTTTCCATTGATGACAAAGGAGGAGATATTTAAAATTGCTTGGCAAATTGTGGTCTAGCACCACGCAATAGGTCATGTGCATCTCATGAAGCGTCTATATGAGTCGATACTTATTACAAATTATTACTATGATTGCAAACGTACTGCTCATAATGCAATGTTCATAATGTGAGCAAACGTACAAATTACAATGCAAGAAAACGTTCAAATTACATTTTCAAATGCAAGAAAACGGTCAAATTATTACTATGATTGTAAACGTACTGCTCATAATGCGATCAAACCTACAAATTACAATGCAAGAAAATGTTCAAATTACATTTTCAATTGCAAGAAAACGTCATGAAAAAATTTAAAATTGCTTGGCAAATTGTGGTCCAACGCTATGCAATAGGTCATGTGCATCTCATGAAGCGTCTATATGAGTCTATACTTATTTAAAATTATTACTATGATTGTAAACGTACTTCTCATAATGTAATGCTCATAATGCGAGCAAACATACAAATTACAATGCATGAAAACATTCAAATTACATTTTCAAATGCAAGAAAGCGTTCAAATTATTACTATGATTGAAAATGTATTGCTCATAATGAAATGCTCATAATGCGAGCAAATGTACACATTACAATGCAAGAAAATGTTCAAATTACATTTTCAAATACAAGTAAAAATTTAAAATTGCTTGGCAAAATTGATGAAAAAATTTAAAATTGCTTGGCAAATTATGGTCTAGCGCCATGTAATAGGTCATGTGAATCTCATGAAGTGTCTATATGAGTCTATACTTATTACAAATTATTACTATACTTATTACAAATTATTACTATGATTGCAAACATACTGCTCATAATGCAATGCTCATAATGCGAGCAAACGTAGAAATTACAATGCAAGAAAACGTTGGGAGATCAATTTCAAGAATAGTTTTGTTAGGGGGGAGCATCCCTAGATGGAAATCTACCTTTTCCATTGATGACAAAGGAGGAGAGATTTAAAATTGCTTGGCAAACTGTGGTCCAACACCACGCAATAGGTCATGTGCATCTCATGAAGCGTCTATATGAGTCTATACTTATTACAAATTATTACTATGATTTCAAACGTACTGCTCATAATGTAACGCTCATAATGTGAGCAAACATAAAAATTACAATGCAATAAAACGTTCAAATTACATTTTCAAATGCAAGAAAATGTTCAAATTATTACTATGATTGCAAACGTACTGCTCATAATGCGATAAAATGTACAAATTACAATGCAAGAAAACGTTCAAATTACATTTTCAAATGCAAGAAAACGTTCAAATTATTACTATGATTGCAAACATACTGCTCATAATGCGATAAAACGTACAAATTACAATGCAAGAAAATGTTCAAATTACATTTTCAAATGCAAGAAAACGTTCAAATTACATTTTCAAATGCAAGAAAACGTCATGAAAAAATTTAAAATTGCTTGGCAAATTGTGGTCCAGCGCCATGCAATAGGTCATGTGCATCTCATGAAGTGTCTATATGAGTCTATACTTATTTAAAATTATTACTATGATTGCAAATGTACTTCTCATAATGCAATGCTCATAATGCGAGCACACGTACAAATTACAATGCAAGAAAATGTTCATATTACATTTTCAAATGCAAGAAAGCGTTCAAATTTTTACTATGATTGAAAACATACTTCTCATAATGAAATGCTCATAATGCGAGAAAAAGCACAAATTACAATGCAAGAAAACGTTCAAATTACATTTTCAAATGCAAGAAAGCGTTCAAATTACATTTTCAAATGCAAGTAAAAATTTAAAATTGCTTGGCAAAATTAATGAAAATTTTTAAAATTGCTTGGCAAATTGTGGTCCAGCACCATGCAATAGGTCATGTGCATCTCATGAAGCATCTATATGATTCTATACCTATTACAAATTATTACTATGATTGCAAATGTATTGCTCATAATGCAATGCTCATAATGCGAGCAAACGTACAAATTACAATGCAAAAAAACATTGGGAGATTAGTTTCATGAATAGTTTTGTTAGGGGGAGCATCCCTAGATGGAAATCTACTCTTTCCATTGATGAAAAAGGAGGATATATTTAAAATTTCTTGGCAAATTGTGGTCCAACGCCATGTAATAGGTTATGTGCATCTCAAGAAGCGTCTATATGAGTCTATACTTATTACAAATTATTACTATGATTTCAAACGTACTGCTCATAATGCAATGCTGATAATGAGAGAAAACGTACAAATTGAGAGATGTACATGAGGAATGAATACTTTTGAATGCTTATCTTATATACTTTTGAATTCTTATCTTATATGTCTTAGATGTACACGAGGAAGCACCATAAATAGGAAAATTCAGGTAAAGGTATACTTTTGAATGCTTTACCATAAATAGGACCATATTTTAAATTGTCCTATTTATGGTAAATCACCATATATACTTTTGAATGCTTATCATATGTAAAGGTAAATGCTTGGAGAGAGAGCATAGAGGCATGTTTCCAAGGGGAGCGATTATCACAAGGGAAGAATGAGCGATATGACTTTAGAGTGATAACCTTTGTTATTATTCATATGAAGGGAGAGAGAGTAATCAAAGGCTTATAAACACAAAGAAAAATCAAAGGCATGTAGACAGGGGGATCATCCCCAAGGAGAGTTCAGTCAGGGGGAGCATCCCAAAAGGGAGATACCCTTTTCCATTGATATCAAAGGGGGAGAGATAAAAACATTGATGAGGAGTATAAGCATGAATGCTATCATGAGTAAGTGTTGTCATCAATGTTGGTGTTGCCATCAATGCCAAAGGGGGAGATTGTCAGACAATTGGCCTAGTTTGATGGAAAATTGGTATGGATTTTTGGTTGTCATTGATGTCAACCATTGGAGAGTGATATTGTAGATTGATGTCAACTCTTAGTGATTGATGTCAACCCTTGGAGAAAGTTCGGTAGCGAATTCCAGTAGCACAAAGGTTTGGGTAATGGACCTAAGGTTGTTTCATGTATAATGGTATGAGTTTTAATATATTTGAATGTAATACTATTCTATATGGTTAGTACATGTCATTCTATTTCCGGTGGTATGTGGAACGTCACATAAATCCTCACGGTTAGAGAGTTATGGCCATGAGAAGTTGGAGAACCCAGGTTTGGGTAATGGACCCAAGTTTGTTTGATGGATAATGGTATGAGTTTTGATATATTTTCATGTATGAATATTCTATATGGATAGTACATGTCATTCCATTTCCAGTGATATGTGGAATGCCACATAATTCCTCACGATTAGAGAGTTATGGCCATGTGAAGTTGGATAACCCTCATGAGTCATCTAGAAGCCCCAAAAGGTCAAAGTAGTCAAAGTGGTTTAAGATATTTTTAGAAGGTTAATAATAAAGTGAAGTGATGAGTTTACTATAATTCAAAGTGAATACAAAATAAATTATTTAAATAATAAATTTAATGGATAAATTACTAAGTTGACAAGTGGTTAGAAGTGGGTTAGCCCTAAAATAAGGAAAGTGGTTTAACATGGTTAGAAGGTAACCCCTTGAGCTAAAGTGAAGTGATGAGTGGATACACAATAAATTATTTAAATAATAAATTTAATGGATAAATTACTAATTGGACAAGTGGTTAAAAGTTGGTTAACCTTAAAATAAAGAAAGTGGGATAAGATGGTTAAAAGGTAGCCCCTTGAGGAAGCTACATGAAAGTATAAATAAGAGGCAAGATTATGTCATTTTAATCACACTTGAGCATATTGAATATCTACATGTGACTGAGGTAACCAAAGGATATTTAAGCCTAATTTCAGGGAGAAGGTGAAGTAAAGAAGGTCAAAATTCAAGGGAGGATACATTCTTTTGATGATGCTTTTAAGGTATGTTATTTACAAGTCATCTCACCATTTTCGCAATAAATTTTTTTCTAGAATGATTCAGACCGTGAAATTGATAGGCCATTGATAAAACATATCCAAGTAGTTGCGGTAATAATTTCATCTCGTGGGTCATTGTATTTTGGAGTTACACTTCGTGGAAAATAGGGTTTGTGGCTATTCCTGAAACTAGTTTAAAACAAGTGTTTCGAGTAAAAACATCATAACTTGTTCATAACAAATCCAAATTAAGTAAGACCAAATGTGTTGGTTAGAGTACATTTTATAGTATTCTGTGTAAAATTTTAAGATCCATACAAAAAATATTCCATGCAGGGCACACTTTACAAGTTCGCTCTCTAGAATAAGCCAAAATTCAACAAGGTATGTCACTTTTGTTATAACTCTTTTTCTGAGAGGTTCCAAGTGACACATGGAGAAATTGTATAAAACACACTGAAGAACATTGTGTACTATTTTCAGATCTTTATTTATTACAGGTACATAGTTATGATTATTTCAAGTTAGGGTTGTTGACTAATTCAAAACTAATCATGTGAGACTAAAGTAAAGCTTGATGAAAATGCTAGTCTCTTGTTGTTAAAGTTAATGAAGGTTTGAAGGTATGTGATCTTATACACCAGGTTTATTATAGAGTTACAAATCAGATTTTGATAATGAAATTGATGATGGGTTTTGGTTGAGGTAATTGTTGGGTACATGGTTGAGACAAGTAGTTGATGAGTTGGCACATACATGAGGTGTATAGTTGATGATGTTGGTACATATTGATGAGTCATAGTTGATGAGTAGTTGATACATGATTGGTACATACTTTGTACATGGTTGGAGCCACTTGTTAGTAGTATTGTTGACACATGGTTTATGGATGTTGTAGCATACTTGTATTGGTATATTATTAGAAGCACATATTGATCTTGGTGATGATTATGAGTTGTTGTGTTATGCTTGGTTGATGCACAACTTTGAGAGTTGTCTTGGTGATTGATCTTGGTGAGTAGATCTTATTTAGTTGATAAGATTGATGAGACGGGTTGTTGTGATAGGTTGTTTGGACAGGTTGTTGTGAAAGATTATTTGTACAGGTTTGGTGCATGGTTGATGCACTTTTTCATGGTACAAGTTGTTTGGTACAGGTTGGTGCATGGTTGATGCACTTGTTTATGGTACATGTTGATTACAGGTTGAGGTACAGGTTTGTGCATGGTTCAGATTATTGGTACAGGTTGTTTGGTGCAGGTTGATTGGTATAGGTTTACAACAATATATCTCACAGTGATAGTGTGACAGTGTTTCCATCATTCTACTTATACGTCAAGGTGGTTGGACAGGGAAAGGACAGGTGGTTGTAGCCACCTTCTGCTTGTATCCAGAGAACATAGGGGGTTGTAGTCTCCTTCTGGTTGTAGGAAAAGAATTGGGGAGTTGGAGCTTCCATCAGGTTGTAGCCTGATAAACGAGGGGGTTTGAGCCTCCTTCTAGTTGCAGCTAGAAAACAAAGGAAGTTGGTGCTTCCAATGAATGTAATTCTTAAAGACATATAAGAAAAAAAAAATCGTGGTTTTCTCTCGCTTTGGGTTTCCACGTAAAAACATTGGTGTACTGTGTATGTGTATGATTGCTCATTTGTTCATTGTTTATTTAATCTGCAACTATTAGATGATAATGATACATTGATATAACACTTGCATATTGTGTTTAAAAATGATTGAATTGCTCTATTACTGATTCACCCCCCCTCTCAGTAATCCAATAGTAGTGACATTACCTCTTTTGTGTTGTTTCTTGAGTTGTATTGGATAATACCACTTTCTTTCTATGACATTGGTATTCGTGGAAGATAAGTTTGTACATATGTTGTTTCTAGACATCCTCCTTTGATTATGAGACATATATCCATTGTGTATCTCTTCGTGGATATGATCTCCTTTGACATGGATCCATTGTGTACTCATTTTTCATGGCCATGATCATTTCTTATATACATATCTCATGGATCCGTAGTGTACTTTATTTGGAGGCCATACATTTGTCACTCCTGAGCATGGGTATGCCTGCCTTGAGAAGAGAGTATCTACCACTTTATTTTTTCTGTAGGTTTTGTTTTGGTCTGGTGTTTGGTGCACTTTGCTTGGGCTTGCTGCACACTCTCCTCCTGGATTGTATAATGTATTTCGACCATTAATTTATCTTCCGACCTCACACATTAGGGGGAATCTATTATAAAATAATTTTCCACCTTATATGCATTGATTCCTTATTGGGCTAACTCAACTACCCTTTCCCAACTTGTAGACCAAAATCCCCCTCATTTCCTCCTCAAAATACTTTAAAAACCCCATATTTTAATCCATACACTCCTTATGCACTACATATACATGTATGTACATTGGTTTCTCTTTAGCAAGGTGTGTATGCAACTTCTTGGCACAAAAAATATATAATTCTAAAACAATGTGCCATTTTGTGCGGAGTCCATGGGTTTTTTTCGATTATTATCCGTTATGGCTCGTGCCTAACTACTCCAACTAATTCCAAGGAGTATAAAATGAAGCCAAGGGGTGGAGGAGAGGTAAAATCATCTTCATATAGCACCATTATGTTGGTAAATTTCCAAGTCTACATGCCCATATTCTCGAGTCTTTGAGATTCCTTCTTCAGATATGGAAACCCTTATTTCCATCCATCCTTGCCATTCTATCTTGTCACTGAGAGACCTATTCTTTCTCTTGGACTTTGTTTGAGTGAGGAAAGTTAGGAGAATTGAGTTGGTCTTCTAAAGGTCTAGGTAGAGGAATCCAAAAGCTCATTCTGGAGCAGTTCCGACAACAACTTCATGTGAATTCTATACATGTAACTTGTTGTTTATATCTATAATAGAACTCTCTTTCATGTCCCTATCATTTGCTAATGATTCATTTTTGCAATCTTTATATGCATTCAATGACATGGAAATTCACGTACTAATCATGCTTGATGTTTGAAGTTATTAGTTAGTTATGATAACTACCTCCTGTGCATCCTAGTTATTTTGTGAGTGCATGTTGATATAGGAAGTCTTAGAACAAAAACTTTATAGAATGGAATTGTGAAAGATATCTACATCGAACTATTTAAATCATGTAGGCGATCCTTCCTCTTATAGGTAGGTAGTCATTTACTTCTAC
The DNA here is from genome assembly GCA_009831015.1 of Picea engelmannii. NCBI lineage: Eukaryota > Viridiplantae > Streptophyta > Pinopsida > Pinales > Pinaceae > Picea > Picea engelmannii. The sequence goes on along the minus strand of ML793326.1, from coordinate 8,757 downwards.
TTAACTTCTATTGTTAGTTAAATATTGTTCTATTCAGATCAATCCCTCTGTTGTGGCTATAACCCAAGCCATAGGAGTATATTCTCCACAAACAATAGGTGATAGATGAGTGTAGTACTAGGGAAAATATGTTTGAATGAGTTGACCCTCATAGTCATGTAGGGTGAATGGAGAGGTATTCCCCTTAGCTTTCAAGAGATATGGACATATCATTTATTTTTCTATATGTTTTCCTTTAGAGGGAGTACTTAGCATTGAGGCTATGACCCAAGCCATAGGAGTATGTCTGCAAATAGTAGGTGATGTGATGAGTGTAGTACTAGGGAAAATATGTTTTCATGATTTGACCCTCATAGTCATGTAGGATGAATGGAGAGGTCTTCCCATTAGCTTTCAAGAGATAGGGACATATCATTTATTGTTCCACATGTTTTCCATTAGAGGGAGATCTTAGCATTGAGTTACCCTTCCTTGAGCCTCTTTTTCTTACTACCCGATCCAGGTGGATATTGGTGGCCACCCACCTATTCCACTTGGACCCCCACCATTT
>ML793325.1:361894-379337 GCA_009831015.1 Picea engelmannii | reverse complement strand
AAGAGGATGGGAGGTCTCATCACGAGCCGACCCATTATGTTCATAGGTATCCAGCAGTATGACATTGCCATTATCTGGTCACCACGCCAGGGCAGTGACCTTTGGTTGCATGGCCAAGGGAAAGGGGGTCTCATCATGAGCCAGCCTTATTATTTATGTGAAGATACCAGTGGGTAACACTGTCAACTCTGGTCACCACACCAAGGCAGTGTCCTCTGGTCAGACCTTGAAGTAAAAAAGAAAGAAAAGCAATAAAAGAAAAATAAAGGCAATAAAGGGCTTGGAAAAAATGCATCCATGATGAGTACAACTCGCCTCCTACAAAGGCACCCACAGACAACACCTGCCCTTGGTCTTACTGTGACTGGACATCCCTAGACCACATCATCTCATAAAACATGGCTTGAATGATCTTCTAAGGAAACTTTCCATCTCTTGTGGGTATTAGCCCAATAGGTTGTTCTGTTGGTCTTCTTCAGCTTTGTATAGTAGATCTGTGTAATGTCTTTGAGCTCTTAGATGATATGCCAGGGATTTCATGCATGTATTTGATAAATTTAATGATGAAACATGACTGACATTGCTATGATCCCGAGGACTGATGAGCCCATGGAGGGCGTAGTCTTTGATGTGTAGGACCATACCCGTGGACAGGTACCAATGGACTGGTACACATGGGGATATGATTAGTTTGGACCTCCATGGGGATGAATATCCCATCAGATGGTTGCTGGGATGACAGAGGCAGCACAACGTTGTGATGAGACATTGCACAAGAAAGAAGAAGGACTTCCTTACCAAGGACACTTTGGCAGAGCCCGGCCTAGGGGAGGTCACCCACTGCAGATGGGACGATTGCTTTTGATGGACAGGACGTCACCTGAGGTAGCTGGACATTTTCTGGAGCATGTGGCAGTGTGTTGGGGTCATTTGGCACGTGTGGCAGCTTGGAGAAGCCCTAGAAGGGCCAACGCTCTGTTTTCTGGATGCTGATCTTGCCCAAAAGGGGCCAACGTCTCCCTCAAAGGGGCCTGACATCTCCTTTTTGAGCTCATATTGTGACATTTTTAGCATTTAATGTAAAAAACAGTGTAATATTGTTAGTCAGCCTTGTCGGTTGTTTTAATGACCTATTTTTCTAATTAAAGGTCATTTGGATGATACAAAGAGAGGACGTTGCCTCTCATTTTTATAAGACAACTCACTCTCTTGTGAGAGAATCATTTTTAGTCTTTTGTCTTGGTATTTTTCTCTTGGAAGTGAGGCGCTACTCTTGTGGAGGATCATTCTTGGCATGTTTATGGTGTTTTCTATCATTGGAAGGTTTACAACTAGGGTTTGATAAGCTCTTCATTGATTTGTAAGTGTATTTCTCATGNAAAACTTCTTAAATGAATGGTTGTAGGTTAAATCTCTTGCATTTATGGTTACATTGTTATTATTTTGCTTAATCATTGAAACCCTAGGTAGCAAGCACACAAGTAGGTCCTTGCTATATGTCCCCATGATAGAAAACTTGTTTATCCATTTGATTAAGGAGAATATAGCCTAGCCATTGCTACACTAGTTCCCCTTCTTCTGAGTTAGCTTTTGAACACAAGTTGAAGAAGGAAGACGTCCTAGGCCTAATTAATTTTACACCTAGGGTTTTGACTTTTAGGGTTTGAAGGGCCTTGCTCTTGCAACACTCTTCATCCCTAGATTTATGTTTTAAATCTAGCCGTTTTGCCAAGGATTTTTTTGGAAAGAGGGAGGAGCATGAAGCCTTTCTTAAGCAACACCGAAATGAGCCTCCTCCCCTTAGGGTTTTGACTCTATGGCCCTGCCATTGCAGTACCATAAAGCCTAACTCTCTTGTCCCTAGATTTAGATTCTCACGAGACTTAGCCTTTCTTCTTGACTCCATAATACCCTAAGACACTAGTCTAACTCTCCAACGTTGAGCTTCTTGTTCCAAAACAAACCTTTCAAACTTCTTAAATTTGAAACCCTAACTAACCCTAACGTCTCACTAACCCTAAATCAATGATGATGTCATGCCTAGTTTGAACTCTTGGTTAATGGAAAACGTTGTGGCTTGGTCATCTAGCAATAGACATTGATGTGTTGATAATTTTCATTGGCCTATTTGCAAAACGTTGAGCTCTTTTTCTATGAAACTAACCCTAAAGAAGGCTGACGTCACCTCTAGCAAGCTTGACGCAGCGCTCTTGCATTGAATGAGCAAGTGATGATATTTTATGATAATTTAAAGATTGATTATATACTTTGAATGTTATATCATCTCCAGTGTTTATTGACAAGTAATATTACAAGCCATAATCATTTTTTGCAATCATTGACTTCGTCAATAATTACTGCTATTTATGCTCATTAAATGTGGATAGTCATTAATTTATGAAGCACTGACCACTGTTGCACATTTTAGTTTTATTGTTGCCTTGTCTCGCAAACAGGTGCCTATTTTGTGGTTTATCTTCTTTTTGACTATCTTCTCGACGATAATCTGTGAAAGGGAAAACTTACCTTGATCCTTTTAACCCTTTTCCTTTCAAAACCCTAGATTGCCAGGGACGTCTCCCTTGGGATTAGCCACCCTGAATAGAAAGAGCCCCCCATCGAGGTGATAGTGGGTGGGGAAGCTCTTGTTACGCCAGTTTGATCCTTACCTTTCAGCTATTTGACCTAGACAACAAACTGAGCGATAACATTTTGGCGCGTTGTCGGGGAACACTGAGTCAATCTTCCTCATCGACAAACCTTTGGTAAGCCTTGCCTCAAAGACCTTTTTCTGACAAGCTTACTTGGCGACTCCACTACAACTTTTTCCCCCTATTCTTTGATAGTTTCAGGAAAACTATCTGGCAACTCCACTAATGACGAAGCCAACTATGACTTCACAATGGGATCCAGGAAACTACAGACCTTTGGATATGGGTAAAATCCCAGGATATCCTAGAAAAATGCCTCTCTTATAAAAAGTGGCTCCCCAGATTCTTCGGCCTCGATGGAGAAAGTCTTGATTATCACGTGAGAAAATGTTGGGAGTTCTTTCAATACTACCCTATCAAAGACGAAGCTGAAGACCTAGTGATGAAGCTCTTCTCTGCCTCTCTGCATGGAGAGGCTAAAAAATGGTATGATAACTTTCCAGCAGCTAGCATCACATCCATGGACCATTTTGAAGAGATCTTCCTTGGAAGGTGGGCTTTGAAATTAGAAGATGTGCAATCATTGCTGAAAGAGCTTGAAGGCATAAAACAAACAAATTATGAGAATGTCAAAGTTTTCGGGTTTAGGTTCCAAAAGTTGTTTTACCAGATTCCTGAAAGCTATCGTCCTAAAGGAAAGTACCTCGTTTATCTCTATACAAATGGAATTCAGGGGAATTTGAGCTTCCTCCTAAATAAAAGGAATCCGAAAACACTTGCATAAGCTCACAACATGGCTATCCAGATTGAAAGGAATCTCATCTCATCTGGAATCAATGCTATCACCATGGATGCTCTTAGCCTGATAAAACTAGTTTCCCATGAAACCTTTGTTGAAGATACACAGGAGAGAAAGGAACAAGTTTTCAACCAACAGAATGAGGACGTGATTGAGGAACAGGAACCTAAGCAAGATGATGAAATATCCACCTTTGCTCCTCCCACTGATGAAGTCATCCAAGAACCTGTTTCTCCTGTACAACAAAGTGAAGATGAGGTTAATCGTTTTCCACTTCAAGATGCCAATGACACCGTGTATTCAGAAAACGAAGAAGAAAAGAAAGATTTGAACGAAGTTGATGTCCCTTGCTTTGCAATCAAAGATAAAGAAGCAGTCCATGAGGATGAAACAATGACACATGCTGAAAACATTGAGCTCCTCAAAGTTCCTGCGCAACAAGAAACAGTAAGTTACCCTCCTCCCCTAGTTTTCGGTAATGATTTACCTTGTGATGAAGTGGAGGAGGAGGATGAGTTTTCAAATGTTTCAAACCCTGCATGCTATGACACAGATAGTGACACTGTCGATAACATTGATGAGTTCATACATGTTGGGAGACGTAGGTGAGATATAGTTGGTTATGACCTGGATCCCATCTATGACACTAAGAGTCATTTCCAGTTGTTTCCCTCGCAATTTTCACAACAGACTACTTCCGACCAATGGCAACAAGGAGATGAGGTTTTCACTTGTACCTTTCAAAAAACCAAGGATGATCTAGTACCTCATTTTTCTGATAATTTTCAATCTTACCTTGAGATTTTTTATGAGTACTCTTCTGAGCGTTTTGACTCTTTTGATAAAGATGATTGCCAACCACCGTTGTGCTCAGATTTTAATACAAGTAAGAACATTATTTGCCTAAAGAAGGTTTCTCATGACTTTTCACCCCAACCACCTGTTATAACTTTGCCTTGCTTTCCCATTAAAGGTGTAGTTGGGAAGTACCTTTTCTATGTTGAGTTTCCTCCTGGGCAAACCCTAGACTCCAAGGGTTGGCTGGGTAATGCTAGCTCCAATAATTTTTTCAACTTTCCCTTGATAGTTTTTCAGTCGTCTACTAAATCTTTTTCGATTCTTTCCTTGACTCTAGAGCATGAGGATGTCCTAGGTAACCAGTTTACAGGCCCTTTGAGTCGGTTTTCTGAACCTTGTATTTTTCATGACCCTTTCTTGGATAGAATTGAGTACTTTTTTCAGAGATGGACTTGGCAAGATATTATCCCCCCCACCTGCCTCCATGAGTTAGATTCTGACTTTTCCAGTGATATGATATATATTCTAACTCATGACATTTTTGTGCTTGATTTATCACTGTTTTGGTTTATGATGAAGCACAAAGGCATGTATCAAGGAACGTTGTTGGCTTGGCTTCACTGGTTGTTTGACTACACCAACAGGTAAGTGCAGGTAAGTGTTTTACTTTCTATTTGCATTTATGATTACTTTATATGCACATGCTATACTTTGCGGGGTGGCAATACCACCCCACCTTTTGTTGTTGATGCTTTCTTGTCAAGTGTGATCAGGTCTACAGGTTTATGCCAGAGATTGCTAAGGTTCTCATGCGCTCTACGGTTAGCACATGTCCCCGAGTTGGAGCCAGATGTTATCCCCGATATCTAGGGATAACTAGGAAATCATGTCTCGAGGCCCACATGTCCTAGACATGAAGTACCAAGAGAAGGATTGACCAGAGCATGGCCCTGGAGGGCCCATCTTTCTTCTTCTTCGCTAGATTTGTCCTGTCAGCAGCAACAACTTCCATCACCGTTGGCTTGGACTTGCATCGAAGAGGACTCTTGCTCCATGAGGTAATTGGTCCAAGGTATCATGGTATGTGTCATTTTTTATCATTATAACCTTCTTATATATACATTAGGTTCCTTTCATTTCTGATGACTGCTTGGATCTTACACTAATCCACTTGACCATTGTTGGGGTGATTTAGCAAGCTTGTATTCATCGGTTTTGGTTAGCCACCAAAGGGGATTTGCAGAGCCATCGTTCCGCTCCCACCATTCTATCATTTTACATCTTATCTCCCGCACATCCATCCCATTCCCCTAGTCCGACCATTAGGATGACCTTTTAAGGGTTACACTTTGTCTTGTGGGAAGAAGGGGCTAAAGGCCCAGGGGGTAAAAGCAGATGGTAAAAGATAAAAGCCATAAGAAATGAAACCTAGAGATGCTTCGCCCAGGGGATCCCCGAGAAGGCAATAAAATGCCTCTCGATAAGAAACTAAAGGGACCCTAAGAAAAATAAAACATCACTGTGACTGGACATCCCTAGACCACATCACCTCATAAAACATGGCTTGAATGATCTTCTGAGGAAACTTTCCATCTCTTATGGGTATTAGCCCAATAGGTTATTCTGTTGGTCTTCTTCAACTTTGTATAGTAGATCTGTGTAATGTCTTTTACATCTTGTGGATGATATGCTAGGGATTTCATGCATGTATTTGATAAATTTAATGATGAAACATGACTGACATTGCTATGATCCCGAGGACTGATGAGCCCATGGAGGGTGTATTCTTTGATGTGCAGGACCATACCTGGCGGACAGGTACCAGTGGACCGGTACACATGGGGATATGATTAGTTCGGACCTCCATGGGGCTGAAGAGCCCATCAGATGGTTGTTGGGATGGCATAGGCAGGACAACGTTGTGATGAGCCATTGCACGAGAAAAAAGAAGGACTTCCTTACCAAGGACACTTTGGCAGAGCCCGGCTTAGGGGAGGTCACCCACTGCAGATGGGACGATTGCTTTTGATGGACAGGACGTCACCTGAGGCAGCTGGACGTTTTTTGGAGCATGTGGCAGTGTGCTGGGGTCATTTGGCACGTGTGGCATTTTGGAGAATCCCTAGAAGGGCCAACATTCTATTTTCTGGATGCTAATCTTGCCCAAAAGGGGCCAACGTCCCCCTCAGAGGGGCCTGACGTCTCCTTTTTGAGCTCATATTGTGACATTTTTAGCATTTAATGTAAAAAATAGTGTAATATTGTTAGTCAGCCTTGTTGGCTGTTTTAATGACCTATTTTTCTAATTAAAGGTCATTTGGATGATATAAAGAGAGGACGTTGCCTGTCATTTTTATAAGACAACTCACTCTCTTGTGAGAGAATAATTTTTAGTCTTTTGTCTTGGTATTTTTCTCTTGGAAGTGAGGCACTACTCTTGTGGAGGATCATTCTTGGCATGTTTATGGTGTTTTCTATCATTGGAAGGTTTACAACTAGGATTTGATAAGCTCTTCATTGATTTGTAAGTGTATTTCTCATGCAAAACTTCTTAAATGAATGGTTGTAGGTTAAATCTCTTGCATTTATGGTTACATTGTTATTATTTTGCTTAATCATTGAAACCCTAGGTAGCAAGCACACAAGTAGGTCCTTGCTATATGTCCCCATGATAGAAAACTTGTTTAGCCATTTGATTAAGGATAATATAGCCTAGCCGTTGCTGCACTAGTTCCCCTTCTTCTGAGTTAGCTTTTGAACACAAGTTGAAGAAAGAAGACGTCCTAGGCCTAATTAATTTTACACCTAGGGTTTTGAATTTTAGGGTTTGAAGGGCCTTGCTCTTGCAACACTCTTCATCCCTAGATTTATGTTTTAAAGCTATCCATTTTTCCAAGGATTTTTAAGGAAAGAGGGAGGAGCATGAGGCCTTGCTTAAGCAACACCAGAATGAGCCTCCTCCCCTTAGGGTTTTGACTCTATGGCCCTACCATTGCAGTACCATAAAGCCTAACTCTCTTGTCCCTAGATTTAGATTCTCCCGAGACTTAGCCTTGCTTCTTGACTCCATAATACCCTAAGGCACTAGTCTAACTCTCCAACATTGAGCTTCTTGTGCCAAAACAAACCTTTCAAACTTCTTAAATTTGAAACCCTAACTAACCCTAAGGTCTCACTAACCCTAAATCAATGATGACGTCATGCCTAGTTTGAACTCTTGGTTAATGGAAAACGTTGTGGCTTGGTCATCTAGCAATAGACATTGATGTGTTGATAATTTTCATTGGCCTATTTGCAAAACGTTGAGCTCTTTGTCTATGAAACTAACCCTAAAGAAGGATGACGTCACCTCTAGCAAGCTTGACGCAACACTCTTGTATTGAATGAGAAAGTGATGATATTTTATGATAATTTAAAGATTGATTGTATACTTTGAATGTTATATCATCTCCAGTGTTTATTGACAAGTAATATTACAAGCGATAATCATTTTTTGCAATCATTGACTTCGTCAATAATTACTGCTATTTATGCTCATTAAATGTGGATAGTCATTAATTTATGAAGCACTGACCACTGTTGCACATTTTAGTTTTATTGTTGCCTTGTCTCGCAAACAGGTGCCTATTTTGTGGTTTATCTTCTTTTTGACTATCTTCTCGGCGGTAATCTGTGAAAGGGAAAACTTACCTTGATCCTTTAACCCTTTTCCTTTCAAAAACCCAGATTTCCAGGGACGTCTCCCTTGGGATTAGCCACCCTTAATAGAAAGAGCCCCCCATCGAGGTGATAGTGGTTGGGGAAGCTCCTGTTACGCCAGTTTGATCCTTACCTTTCAGCTATTTGAGCTAGACAACAAACTGAGCGATAACAACCACCATTGCCAACGTTCTTGATCTAGATGGAGAACACCATACCGAAGTTTGGCCAAGTCATCTGTAATGCCGTATAAAGAGAAATAATGTTCCATTTGGGTGACCCAACCAGTGGGGTCTGAGCCATCAAATTTGGTCACATCCACCCACGAAAGGTGTAGGTCACGTTGAAAGTGATGGGGCTGAAAGGTATGGGAATGGGAGGAATGTTCACCTTCATTCTTGGAGGTGCATCAGAGAAAGGGTCATCTGTAGGGATCTTCAGTTTGGTGCAGAGTGATGCAAAGACAAATTCAAGCTGGGTGGTCAGTTCTTGTTTGACTTCCTCCATTGAGGAATGCATGGTTGTATTTATGGTTTGATTGATGGATGAATCGATGGAGGCAATAGTAGCACTGAGTTGTTTCACTTCTTTTTGGGTCTCGAGGAAACCAGATTGCAAGGTGTTGAAGCGAGCTTCCAGGTCTTGGCTACGGGTATGGGCCATGAGGATGGGTGAACTGAAAAGGGGCGGCCGGGGTCAAAAATTTTGCCGAAAAATGATATGGATGAATGTGACAAGGGAGAAGAGATGAATACTGCAGTGATGAAATCCCCAAATGCTTAACCAGAAAGAAATGTGTATTTACTTGGCAACCCGAAAACAATTGCGTGGCAGTAGATCTTGTCTGTTTTAATTTGTTTATGTTTCTGTCCCCCAAAGGTTAGGTATTCAAGGGTTCTACAGACAAGGGTTTTCCCTGTGCTATAGCTATCTAATATATGTGTGGGGTCCAACAGTAGTACTCAGCCCAATATCTCAGGGCACTAACTAAGGAGGATAGATCATACCCTTAGCCGTACTACCCAGGTACTAGAGAGTATCTTCCTGAATGTTGCTCTCGGTGGCACTATAGCAGTCAGGTGGCTGATTCGTTTATCTAAAGAGGGCTTCAGGAAATCTAGGTCGATCCGTACACAGGTGTTTTCTGATGTGCTACCACTCGAAGGGGTACCAACAAGAGTTACAAGGGTGGCCAACAGATGTGCGTGTAAGAACCACTTGTATTTCCTGCGTGTATGAATCCCTCAACCGCGGGTTTATGCGCGTAACAACATATATATGTGGCTTAAAGACGCCGGAATACGTCTCTACCCTAAAAAAAATAATTCCCACAATTTCTGCCAAGGAAAGTGCTCTGATACCACTTGTAATATACCATATATAAAAAGTATGTAGAACATAAATAAAATGCTAGAAATGGCAGAATAACAGTAATATAACCAGCATAATCTCCACAATAACAAAGAAATGATATAAGAACAACAACAAAAATAACACTTTGATTCAGAAAGCAATGTTCACGGGCCTCTTCGAGGGGGCAACCTCCAATCGAGCAGTGCTCTGTTATAATAATCTCCAAGCTAGGGTTTTCATACCCTCGACCCTTATTTATACTAAATATGTCTAACAAGAGAAGCATCTAGAGGAAGATCCTTCTAGAAGCGGAAGCTTCTATTAGGTCTTCTTATATCCGCCTTATTCTATTTTATTGAAAGGCCTTATTAATATTGACCTTTATTACATTCGAATATATTGATCTACCTATGTGCAGGTTAGGACCCTAACATTGTGGAGGTTTTGGGAGGCAGTTGTGGCAGTTGTGGCATGTGTGGCAGCTTCTGGAGGCCTAAGGATCCCTAATTTTTTGCTCCAGGAGGCAAAAGTTTCCCTAAAATGGGCTAACACCACCCTAAAAAGGCATGATGTCTTCATTTATGCTTGATTTAGGGTTTTTATCATGATATTTAATGTAAAACAATATTATTATGTAATTTTGGCCTTGTCGGCCTTTTGTGACCTAAAATTTAATTAAGGTCATTGGTATGGTATAAGTAAGAGAGCTAAAACTCTCTTTTGTTCATCATATTTCACTCACACTTGTGTGAGGTATGAAATTTGCGCCCTCCTTTAGGGTTTTTGGCTGAAATTACTAGTGTGCACTTGTTGAAGGAGGCTTATCTTGGCTATTTTTGGCAATTTTCTTGGTGGAAGGTTTACAACTAGGGTTTTTCTTGATGAATGCTTGGTAAATGTAATTGAATTTATGCAATCCTTCCATTACTTGAATGGTTATAGTATTCTAACTTGCATTTTGTTCATAAATTGCTGGAATAAACCCTAGGAAATAAGCACATGTTGGTGTCCTTATTTTAATTCCCTGCTAAGATTGTGCCAAGAATTTTTTACCTATTGAAGAAATTGCTAGGGCCTTGCCATTGCAACACCCTACCTTTTCTCTTCAACCCTAGCCAATTTTATCTTGTCATTGAGCTAAAGAAGGAGGAAAACGCACTAAGGCCTAGGGATACTACACCTTAGTGAGTCGTTTTCCCTTAGGGTTTGATGGTTGAAGCCTTGGCTCAACAACAATTCACCATCAAATTCTCTTGTCTTTAGCCCTAGTATTATCATTTTTCCCTTCAACTCTTCCTGCTACCTATTGACTCCATTTGCCCTATGAATGCACTAGTCTAAGACCTTTTACTTGAGTGTTTTTTATCATAACTTCAAAAATATTTGAACAACTACTAATACCTTCTAACCCTAACCTAATAACCCTATTGCTGACATTATCCACTTGATTTGAAGTTATACTTTGCATCATTTTATACATCTTTAAAGAAACTGAAAGATTGGTTAAAGCGTAGTAGTCTTTGCTTCTAATGAATGTTGATATTGTGACATTGATGATAAATCGTTCTTGCTCATTGTGAAGCTTATTTAAAAGCATTTATTGTGAAGTAACACATTGTAATTGTTTCTATTATACATCATTGATTGCTTCATCAATAATATTAGTCAATTGCTTTATTTCATAAAGTCTCCAATTATATGAAGTACTAACGAGCAAGTGATCTTGCAAATATATAGTTTCTTGTTGCTTTGTTCCGGGCAAGTACACTTCTGGTTGTCATTATCTTTATTGGTTGTTTAGCTGGACTTTAAGATTGGTGGTGACTTGTGAGGGGGAAACTTTTACTTAGCCTTAATCCTTTTCCTTCTTAAAACCCCAGGTCACCGGGGATGTCTCCCCTGGGCCTACCACCCTAAATAGAAAGAGTTATCATATTGAGGTGACAGTGATATGATGGTCTCCAATTGCGCCATTTTTCCTTCCTTTACCTTTCCTTTACATCCAAGTACTAATTGTGCGATAACATTTTGGCTCCACTGTCGAGGAACACTGAGTCAATTCTCCTCAAAGACGACACTTTTTCTGTAAGCCTTTCCTCAAGAGCCCTTATCTTACAAAGCTTAACTGGCGACTCCACTAAGGGTGATTCCCTTATCTTTTTGGAAATTTCAAGAAAATTATCGGCGACTCCACAATCCACAAGGATGTACAATAACCCTCCTCAATCTTTTAGAAGAAAACCTCCCCGAAACTCTCCTATAGTAAAATCTCTTTTTAGAGGAAGTCTTCCTTTAAACACAATGTCTAGCACAGGAACTCAAACCAAGAATCCAAACCAAGCTAATAACCAAAGACAATGGTCATCCAATCTTTTCAAACCATTAAACATGACATCCATACTAGGATACCCTAGGCAGATGCCACTCAAGTATGAGAAGTAGCTGCCTAAGTTCATCGGTAATGATGCAATCAGTGTTGAAGATCACATGAGAAACTTTTGGGCGTTCTTCCATCTTCACCCTGTTAGTGATAATGCTGAATATTTAGTCATGAAATTGTTCTCTGCTACCCTCCTTGATGATTCAAGACGTTGGTACCATAGTCTTCCTGATGACAACATTAAAACCATGGATAAATTGGAAGAGGCTTTTCTCAAATGATGGAGTATCAAAGAATACCCCAACATGTTGCTAACCAAGCTTAATACCCTTTGGAAACATGAGAATGAGACCATTAGAGAGTTCCACACTAGGTTTGAAACCCTGTTGCAGAAGATCCTTATGAGTCATCATCCAACGAATAAATTCCTTGTTTACATCTACACCAAAGCTTTCATTGGTCAACTAGGGTATCTCCTCGGGGATAGGAACCCTCAAACAATCCAAGAAGCCCAAGAGTTAGCCACAAAGATAGAGGACAACCTCCACTCATCCAAGATCAATCCTTTCTCAAACCTAAGGGGAAAAATGGACACCAAACCCAAGATAGTCCACAATGTTGAGCCTTCCTCAGATATTTTTACCAGCTTGGAAAAGTTGCAAATGGCCATGGATGGCATGATGAAAAACCAAGAGCTAATGATGAATAGTATTGTCAACCTGGAAAGAGCCCAAAGCCAAGCACCAAGGGTCCCTTACAAAGGCCAATTCCAAAAAGTGAACCAAGTTCATAGACTGAAGAATGATCAAGAGGTTCCTAATACCCTAGCTACTACAAACATTGTGGATGAAAATCCTTTGTGTTTGTAGTGTACTGAAGCACACTGGGAACATGAATGTCCCTACAAAAATGGAGGCCATGAACAACTAAACAATGTGGGCCATGTCATAGAAGGCCCCCAAATTTGCCTCAATATCACTCTTGAGGAACATCGAGAGGGCATAAAAGAGGCAGCTAGGAAGGCGAGGATGGAAGTAATAAACAACTTGGACCAAGAATCAAAGGAGAAGTTGAGGAAACAAGAATTTCAGGTGTATAGACAAAAGAAGCTTAACCAACCTACCTCTACTATTCCTGCAATAAACCAAACAAAACCTCCACCCTTGGATATTCTCCTTCCTAAAAACCCTCCCAAAAACGAAAGAGTGGATTTAAACTTTGACTTTGAAGGGGCACTATCCATGATGCACGTCACTATCCCTCTGAGAGAAGTCATTGAGGTACCATTTGTTAAAGAAAGATTTGACAATTTATTCAAGGGATCAGATGGACCAATTGACCCCCCTATCATGTTACAAGCTAATCACTTTAGGGTCCAGTATGATGAACACCCACCCTTTTTCATGACCTTGCTGATGAATAACAAGAGCCTCAACAATTGCATGCTGGATTCAGCGGTCGGTGCTAACAAGATGTCTCTCAAAGTCATGCAACAAGTGGGCCTAAAAGTCACACGACCTTAAATAAATGTGGGTGGATTTGATTCTAGATCCATACCCACAAATGGGGTAATTGAAAATGTGGAAGTTTTCCTTAAAGAATACCCTGAGAGAGTAATCCACATTGACATAGTGGTAATAGACATCCCAGATGTGTGGGGGATGTTGTTGTCTAGGAAATTTTCTTCAATGTTGGGTGGTACCCTTGAGATGGACCTCACTTATGTGAATATACCTTTGAACAATGGAGCAATAGGTCGTCTCCCGAATGTTCCAATGACCAAGACCCATGTGCAAGAAACTAGTGACCCCATCAAAGATGACAAAGCACATGAGAAAATCATGGAAAGTCTTCCTTAATTTTCTCCCGATGATATGCCCTTTGCAACAAAGGAAGAATTTGATCAAATACAATGGCCCAAAAGAGAAGAGTACCAACGACTCCTATATAAGTATAAAGACAAAGAAGTCAGGGTTGTGAAATTACTAAAGAAGGGAGAAAGTGATGTATTGATTCGACCATCCCAGCAGGAAGTCTTCACAGTGGAATCCCACCCTACTCCCTATGCACAATACACCAGGGTTGTTCAGGAAACAACCAAATTCAAAATCAGGGAATACAAGGAGGGGGACATAGTATGGATGTGGGATATCAAGAAAGGAGATCCAACTATTGTCAAAGGAAGTACTCAGTTTTGGCTTGGGCCTTTCAAGATTGGAAGAATATCGGTTGATGATTCTTATTACTTGTCCACATTGGAAGGAAGAAGGCGCCCACTACCAGTCAACGGGCACCTCCTCAAGCCCCACCAATTTGGGGGGATTTGACTTCATAGGTAACTGCAGGTAAGTAGGTACGCATTTTCATTCATTATATATACCATTTGCATTTCATGGTAGAATAGTTTGCTTTCACATTTGTACATATTCTTGTTTTCATATTATATATATGTGAGTTGGGGGTGATATCACCACCCCAAATAATTTTTGACATTTTATGTTGAGATCAAGCAGGTTACAGGTTATGCCAGAGATGTTGAGGTTCTCATGCGCTCTACGGTGAGCACATGTCCCCAAGTTGGAGCTAGATGTTATCCCCAGTTTAGGGATAACTAAGGATATTATGTCTTGAGGCCCACAGGTCCTAAACATGGAGTACTGAGAGATAGAACGACGTGAGCATGGCCCTGGAGGGCCCATACTTTATTTTTTTCAGTGCCTCCACTTTGTCAGTAGCAACAAAATCCATCACCTCCACTTGGTCCTGTAGCAGAAATGGATCTTGCTCCATGAGGTAATGAGTTTGGGTATCATGGTATGTGTCACTTTGATCCTCAAAACCTTTGAATATGTGCATTTGATTATTTTTGTTTCTAACAGGTGCTTGGATCTTATGCCTATCCACTTGACCATATATGGGGGGAATGGCAGGTGATCCAAGTGGATATCGGTGGCCATCCACCTTTTCCAAATGGCTCAAAACGGCTTTCTGGCAATTTACTATTTTTAGTAGGTTTTAACTTCTGGGGCCATTTTGAGGGCCCAAATGAAGGTTTTTTTCGAGATCGAGGTTCTCAATGATAGCTGAAGGCATGATTGAGCCCCCAAAATGAATCTCCTCGATGATACCTTTCCAACGAGCTATGACATGCCTAAAACGGAGATGGTATGCAAAAGTTACGACCCCAGGAAGTTGATGTACTCACTTACCCAAACGGGGCCCACATGACTTTTGGCGCTTCATCTCCTAGGGTTAGGTTTTTGGATGTTTAGGAATTTTGGCATTCCCGTTTATTGTAAAATGGCCTTCAGAGCCTCATTGTAATCATCTTCTTGCGAATGCGAGTAGCCATCACATCTCTTCTCAGAGATAAGCTGCCACCATTCTAGCGAGTCTTTCACTCTGTATTTTTACAGTCTCTGTACATTTCTCTAATTAATAGAAATTGTGTATTACTGTATATCTGTGTTTATGGTTGCATCTATGATACATTTATGTTATATTATTGAATATCTGCAATATCTCTGTGCATTTCTTTATTGTATCTCCGCTCTCATTTCGTGCCGAAAATAATCCAGATCAGTGGTATCAGAGCAGGCTGCTCTTGATCGTTTTTTCAGTGCATGTCCCCGACAAGGTCGGAGTATAGAAAGTTGGGTCTAGAGCTTGTCTCTCTTGAAGACAATCGCTCTCTCACACCCAAGAAACCCTCAATGGCGGAAGAAAATAAAAACGACGGAGTAGACGATCCTATCAATTTGTTGCTTGAGCAAGCTCTCACGCGACAGAGGGACGAAATGATGGAGAATTTTGCTCACATCCTTCAATGCCTGTCGATAGCACCAGGTGCATATTCATCAAGCGGCCACTTTGGAGGCACCTCGCCTTTCAAGGTACAAGTTAATTTTGATATTCTTGTATTTGAAGGACAGATAGATGTAGAAGCCTTAGAAAAATGGTTAACTCTGCTGGAAGGTTATTTCTCTATTCACAATTTTTTCGACAAAGAAAAGATCACCTTTGCACTCCTTAAAGATCTCCCTCATGTCAAACATTGGTGGGAAACTTACTGGGAGCAAAGTTCCACAGAGGAGTTTGGAATATATGGGGTCGATCCCACTTGGGATTTTTTTGTGGATGCGGTAAAAGAACAATATTACCCTGTTGGAAACTATGAGGACCAGTACATGAGATGGACCACACTGCGGAAAGAGAGGGGCCAAGCAGTTTCAGAGTTCACCAATACCTTCCATACCTTGTGCACCAAGCTGGGTATCAAATACTCCGAGCGAAATTTGGTTCTGAAATACCGTGGGGCTCTACACAGATACATCCAAACTAAAATGGATTTTCTAGACATCTCATCACTCGGTGCTGCTTATCGATATGCTGTTAAAATTGAGAAGAAATTTAAGCATCAGAATAAACGGGAATTCGGGTCTGCAAATCCGCAACAACCAAAGTATGACAAAGACAGCCCGAACAAACAGTCTCCCGAAAACTAGTCCAAGACACAGGAAAAGAAGGGTCACGGGAAGACAAAGAAGGACACCGAAAAATGGTGCGAGTTCCACAAAATCCCTTGGAAAAACACTGATGAATGTCGCTCAAAATAGTCATTGGTGGCTGAGATCAAAGACAAGGAGCCAAACCTTGATTTAGAATCTGATTCTAAAAATAATGGTAAAAGACAGATCATCGACGCAGACCCCACTGCTATTGTCGCGACTGCAACAATTCAACCAGAAGAACCAACAGATCCTGAAGAAGGGGATCGCCTTTTTCATTCACAGATGTGGGTGAAGGGGACCCCGCTGCATTTTATTGTTGATAGAGGAAGCCAGAAGAACCTCATCTCAGCAGAGGTCGTCAAATGGTTGGGATTGTCGACAACACCACACCCGCAACCATACAACATTGGGTGGCTTCGCCAAGGATGAGATCTCTGTGTCAGCCAACAATGTCGATTATCATACGGCATCCAACCCTTCAAGGATGAGGTATTATGTGATGTTTCCCCACTCGATGTCTGTGATGTGCTCTTGGGCCAACCATATATGTGGAGACGCCATGTTGTTTATGAGTCTCGACCCCGTAGTGTCATTGTTACTTTGGGGGGTCATCTCTATAGAATACAAGAGGTAGTTTCGACTACTGTTCAAACTAAAAAGTGTCGCAAGGTAGTATCTCATACTGCAAA
Organism: Picea engelmannii; assembly: GCA_009831015.1. Classification (NCBI taxonomy): domain Eukaryota; kingdom Viridiplantae; phylum Streptophyta; class Pinopsida; order Pinales; family Pinaceae; genus Picea; species Picea engelmannii. Next base: position 362,457 of record ML793325.1, on the reverse strand, counting down.
ATTCAGCTTCTTCACAATCTGTTCAAAAGGAGAACAAAAGGACACTGCAACCACTACAGCCTTGCCCCTAGCACCTTCTATCCAACAGAAGCAGGTCGACAAGGCTGTAGCAAAGTGCAAAGATTCCTTCTGCGCATCGTCCTCTCATGTATCTCGACTTGTTGAGCAGCCTCAACTGCAACAGGTTCGTGACAGATTTCCACAAACTGAGTAGCGCGACGTCTCCAGCAAGACAAGCAGCTCACCAAGATGCAGATTCAACAAATGCTTTTCCCTCTCCCCTAGAAACTCAAGGCAATGGAGACCATTTCTTCCTAAGGAGGAAGGATTGATCCAGGTGGATATCGGTGGCCACCCACCTTTTCCAAATGGCTCAAAACGGATTTCTGGCAATTTTGGCAATTTACTATTTTTAGTAGGTTTTAACTCCCGGGGCCATTTTGAGGGCCCAAATGAAGGTTTTTCGAGATATAGGTTATCAATGATATATAAATGCATGATTTATCCCCCAAAATGAATCTCCTCGACGATACCTTTCCAACGAGCTATCACACGCCTAAAAC